>PVKB01004568.1:0-125237 GCA_004027205.1 Ctenodactylus gundi
GGGGGGGGGGGGGGGGGGGGGAGTCCTGCCATCCCGCACTCCTCGGTCAGGGCCTGGGCCGAGCATCACACATCCTGTTCCTCAAGAACCGGGCAAGGCCGCCAACATGCAGGCCGGCTGCAGGTAACAGGCTAGGGAGTGTGAGACTGTGGGGCCACAGGCAGTGGGGGCCACAGGGTCCCCAGGGACGGGCAGGTAGCTGGAGGGTAGGACAAAGTCCTGCCACGCCTGCAACAGCTACTTGCCGGGTTCTTGGCGGGGGTTGGGGGGGGGATGACGACGACGACGACGACGACGACGCACGACACTTCAGCAGCAGCTTCAGGCCGGGGAACCTACCGATCTGCCTCAGTGGCTAAGCTGCCCAGCACAGGACAGCCCCTTACCCAGCTCACCTATAAACACCCTTAGACACGGAGCCACGGGGCAGCCCCCATTTCCGGGTCCCCCTTCTGGCTAGCATGCCATTTACCCTTTCTCTCCCTGTTTGTGAGTTTCCCAACGAAGCCTTCTCCTCACTGTCTGCCTCCCGTCCTGGCAACTTACTCAAGCCCACGGGGCCAAGGACTCGGCGCAGAGGCCTGTGGGAATCGGCCTGACTCCGCAACCACCAGCGCGAGGGGCAAAGCTGGGACCCGGCCCCCAGCCCGGACCCCAGAGCCCACCCCTGCCCTTCCGCCGCGCCTCCGGCTCCTTCCCTCCAGCTCTGGGAAACCCGCCCAACCACCACCTGCGGCCGCTGTCTCTGAAACCACGCACGGCTTCACAGAGGCGCGGTGCCTTGAGGCTGGGTTCAAACCCGAGGCCTTCCTGCCTCAGCCTCCCACGGTGCGATGATCACACGCACGCACCTCTGAAGTTGTTTTAACACATGAAAGCGGGAAGCCAGGAAGCCCGGGTCCATGGGGGCGGCTGGAGGGTCCAGGCGCTGACCCTCATGGGCGGGGACCCCAGGCAGGGGCCGGGGTCGGCAGAGGTGAGGTCTGCGCACGTGGGAGGAACCTGGGCTCCCCGTGGGGTGCAGGCAGAGGGCAGCAGCACAGGGCGGGAGGGTGAGGACACCGCTGAACCGATCGGGAACAGCGCGCCCAGGACGGCCCCGACGCCCAGCGAGGTGGAGGGCATACGGGTGAGGGCTGGGCAGGGTGGTGGGCACCAGGAAGGAGGTGGGCGGGTCCCCAGCGGGGCGCAAGCCGGGCAGCGGCCTCCCAGACGGCCAGAGGAGGAACCCTTCCCGGCTCACAAGGAAGGTCTGCTTTCCTGCAAAGCTTTCCGGACCACCCACCTCCCTGGGATGGGCGTCAGTGGGGCGGGGCCTCCTGCAGGGCTACACCCACCTCCCGGGATGTTAATGATGGGGCGGGGCCTCCAGCAATGCTTCCACCCACCTCCCTGGGAGGTCAAGGGCCCGGCAGGCCTGTGGGGCAGCTGGGCAGGTCACTGCTTTGCTCTCTAAATAGACACTTTACCACCCACTGTGTCCCTGCTGTATGGTAGTAAGTGGGGGTGATTACTGCCCTTGATACAGCAATCCTTCAGAACCGGGCGGTGGTGCGGGCCTATAATCCCAGCACTCTGGGAGGCTGAGGCAAGAGGACCACCTGTTTGAGTGCAGCTGGACAACTCAGTGATTTAGTGAGATCCTGTCTCAACATCAAAAATAAAAATGGATTGCGGACACAGCCCAGCGTGAAGGCCCGGGGCTCCATCCCGAGTACTCTCCGCCCCCCACCCCATGATCCTTCAGAATAATTATTCACTCATATAGACCAGGGTTCAGCTACTTGGCCGGTGGGCTAATTCTCTCCACTGACAGGGGGCTGGAATTATTTCGGTGTGATCTACAAACGGTTTCTCATTCTCAAATGGTTGAATAAAGTGCCGAAAGGAAGGCATTTCATGACTTGTCAGAACTATCTGAAAACAAGCTTCTAGCACTCAAAGCTCAGCCGAATAGCTACACACAGTCATTCAGGGCTGTCTGGTCTGAGGAGTCCCACGTTTACGTCATCATTGTATACATTTATGGTTATCAAACTAAGTGGCCCAGCACTGTTGTGCTATGCGGGGATCTCACAGCACCTCTGCTAAAAACCCTAACCCACGTCACCATAACAGCCTGTGTGGCCATTGCCATATTCCCAACCCACAACAAGCAGCATTCAGAACAAGACTTCAAATGCAGCTTCTCGGCCAGGCCGAGTCTCCTTCAGCTGAGCAGTTTTCTGAGTGGTTCCTTTCTTAGCCCACCGATCAAACCACCTGCTGGCTAGGAGTTCATCACGTTTGATTGCAGCAGCAGAAAAAATGGGTTCAGAGAAAATAAATGACTATGTCCTTTGTCAAGGACAATTGTTTAAAGAGTGGGGGATGTTGGGCACAAGATTAACAGTCAAATTAAGAGGCAGGTATGAGGGCGCAGGACTGGAGGGGTCACAACAGCCTGGGAGGCCGAGGCAGGAGAGTCACAAGTTCAAGCCCAGCCTGGGCACTGGAGTGACTCAGCGAGGCCCTCTCTCAAATCAGAAAAATGTAGCTCAGTGTGACAACTCGGAGTTGGGTCCTCAGCGCCATACACACATGCAAAGGTTAACGGGTAGTCTCAGCAGGTTTCCTCGTCGGTACGGAGGCGACAGGCGATCTCAGGGACCCTCCGTGGGCAGGACCCGTGGAATGGCTGTGGTGAGGGCGCCGGCAAAGACATTAGACACACTAGTTAAGGGCAGCTTCACACAGAAGCTGCCAGCACGAGCCACTGCTGATGGGCTAAAAACACAAGGGACGAAAAACGGCCCCTCTGCCAAGTCCCCGTGGCCGCGGGAATGTCAAGTGTTTAAACTCTATGGTGCTTGCTTTGTTGGCCGGCAGATGGCGCGCAGAGAACACCTGCTTCTGTGGCTAGCCGCTCGCCACTAGCGTCAACAGCGAGCTTTATTTACATCTGTGGACGTCCTCAGCTCCATTAATTTTTGGCAGAAACAGAAGCCGGTGCCTGACTTCCTTGACAGCGCCTCAGTGGCTTAGCGGTGCGAATGTTTTTTGGTGGGTTCCTGAGCACAGGGCGGAGATGGAAATGTTTCTGGAGAAGAAGAGACGTTCAGAGTCCTTGTTGGTGAACTCTGCGTTGTTCTGGGAATTAGCTTGGGTTGAGATTTGCTTCTCCAGTAATTTAGCCTAAAATTACAAGGGAGAGCTGAACCTGCACGCAAACTTTATATTGCTCTGAAAGTTGTATAGATGACAACACTATCTGAGCCAGAAGTACTGTCATACACGAACATCTAAACACACTGCTTACATAATTCTGATGCTGTCCAAGTTAAAACAGAGCCAGACGTGATGGCTGAGGCAGGAGGATTGCTAGTTTGAATTTTCTCTGTGCAATTTATCAACTTAGTGAAACCAACCCTATCTCAAAAATAAAAAATAAAGTAATTTTCTAAAAAAAGGGCTGAGAGGGCATATAGCTCAGTGTGAAGTGCCCTGAGTTGATCCCCTCTACAACAAACAAGATACATTTCTGAGGTCAAATTCCAGAAGCATTCTTTAGATCCCGGCACAAGCACAAGGGAAATATCCAATTCAGAAACGCATTTGACACGCAAAGGAGACGGCACTCACCATTCCATTGGACATGATCACTTTGGATGGGTGGGATCCCAGAGGGCGGGAAGCAACAGAATACTTCAGGGTACAGACATTCCAGAGGACCGCCACGCCCCCCTCAACCCCGGCACAGTGTGCCCCCACCGCTGGAGGCCTTGGGCCCGGCACACCTGGGGTCAGCTCACCTGCCAGGTGTCAGTGGGCTGTACCGTGGGAGGCAGCTTTTCCCCCAGAATCCTTCAGCTGTGGGAAGAGGGTGGGCGGAAGGGCAGCTGTTCATCCAAAAGATATTGGGGAAGAGACAAGACTACCACAACTGACTCATGTGGTATGCATGTTTTCAAAAAACTGTTATTGGTAAGTGCTCCCAAGGCAGCTTTATGGAGAGAGGAAAGCTCACCTAAAGGAGAAAAAATGAGTTTCCCACGTCTAGCTTGAGGCAGTGACACCTTTTACATTTATATATTTCTAATATTTTAAAGTGTCCAAGTACCTTCAGCTGGGGTCAAATATGATCACTAAACCCTTCTCCTGCTCATGTCTCTGTGCAAAGGCCCTAAACTTTGCCACATTTCCCAAACCAGGCTCTGTGGACTTTTGTCACTGAGACGTAAAAAAGGTTGAAAAATATTTAGTCCCTCTGGAAACATTTCAACTTTCAGAGATTCTGTAGAACACATATTTAGATAAACCTCTACTTTTACAAATATTCTCACCCTAGCACCTCAACACTATCCCTGTAGGTTGGTGTTCTAGTTACTTTTTCATTGCTGTGTCTCAATACCCGACATCACACATTTAGGCGAGGAAAGGTTCCTTTTAGCTCAGAGTTTCAGAAGGTCCCGGTCCACTCAGGGGCGGTCGGCAGCCATGGCAGTACATGGCAGAGGCCGAGGCGGAGGCAGCTTTTCACGACATCACACACAGGAAGCTGAGTCCAGGCAAGTTGAGACTCGTCCTCCAAGGAAGGCAGGAAACGGCTTATATGTCCTTCCAAGTCTCATCCCAGTGATCAGCCCGTCCTGGATCCAGGGGTGGAAGGTGTAGTAAACCTCCTCTACATGCTTTAATCCAATTTTCATGCCTGTAATCCAATTTACACGCCTGTAATACACCCCTCCAGACTAGGCTCCCATCTCCCAACAGCACATGGTTCCACAGACAATCTAGAACATTCAAATGCATGAGACTTCTGAGGACATTCCAGATCCAAACCACAACAGCTGGATTCCATCGTGTAGTCCCAGAGCGACAGTTTCATCGTTCTGTGCCTCGTGGTCTACTAGTCCGCCGGTGTGGGGAACAAGAACGCATGCGGTAGAAACACGGACAGGAACGTTGCTGTAGCTGGAGAAGCTTCCTCCAGAGGCTCCTGTGTTTAAGGCCTGGTCCCCAGGGGCTCTGCTGGCAGTCCCTGGGAGCGCCCTTGAAGGGGCCTATGGGATCACAGCCTCTTCCTCTTCGCTTCCTGGCTGGGGATGTGTGTGCCCACACTGTGATGTACCATCTTGCCACAGGCCAACAGCAACAGAACCATCTGATCCTGGTGTTTTGGTTTGGATCCCTTAAAGTGAGTTAAAGGGCATCGGCTAGGTGGAGGCCACCGCTCCACCTGGCCATTCTCTCTCTGTCCTCTTTCTCTGAATCACTGGTTATACGGCAGAACTTAAAGATTGCCATACATGTAAAAATATTATCAATATAAAAAACTATTTGTTTGCTCAGGATTAACTTGTCAGGTCATTTGAAGCAAAGCTAATGCTGTGAAAATAAAATTATGCAGGCACTAAATTCAATATACAGGGTGCCCCAAAAGCCACCATGCACAGGAAAAAAGGGAACAAATGCTTGGGATATCCCATATTATAATAATTTTTGAACTATAATTATTTTTATATGTTGGTGTAGAAGTAGTTGTGATTCTGCAGTGTTGAAATTTGCTGTTTGACATTGGAATACATTCTTAAGTACATGTGGTATGTTCTATATCATTTTAATGAGCATTTCTTGCTTTGTGGTTTTTCTGCTAATGACTTACTACTTGCTGTTTCTTAAGTTTGTCTTAAACTATGGAAACGTTAAGCAAAAAGCAAATTTGAGCTATTTTCTTATTTAAACTCAAAATGTGTCATAAGGCAGAGACAACTCGTAACGCCCACAACGCACGTGGCCTCGGGGCTGCTGAGGGGCAGGCAGCGCAGTTGGTTCAAGGTGAGGGGCGGAGTGGCCACTGGAAGCTGATGACGACTGGCTGAGGGACATCTTCAAGGCGGATCTTCTACAACTCAGGAGAGGTGGCTGGAGAGCTCAGCGCTGACTAGTCTAGAGTTGTTTGGCATTTGAAGAAAACCGGAAGGGTGAAAAAGCTCCACAAGTGGGCACCTCACGAGCTGATCAGAAGTTCAAAACATCGCCGTTTTAGTATGCCGTCTCCTCTTACTCTATGCAACAAGAAGGAACCCT
Source organism: Ctenodactylus gundi (assembly GCA_004027205.1). Classification (NCBI taxonomy): domain Eukaryota; kingdom Metazoa; phylum Chordata; class Mammalia; order Rodentia; family Ctenodactylidae; genus Ctenodactylus; species Ctenodactylus gundi. The sequence continues at coordinate 6,070 of PVKB01004568.1, forward strand.
TTTTCAGCGGGATTATGACACACAATGAAAAGTGGATTTAATATGACAATGGGTGACAATGAACTCAGTGGCTGGCCCAAGAAGCTCTGAAGCACCTCCCAAAGCCACATTTGTGACCCCAAAAGGCCCTGGCCACTGTTGGGTGGTCTGCTGCCCACCCGATCCTACAGCTTTCTGAAATCACAACATCTGGGAAGTGTGCCCAGCAAGTCGGCGGGCCATGCCAAAACCTGCCGTGCCTGTTGCAGGCTTTGGCCCATATTCTTCATGACTGTTTGTAGCACAACCAACGCTCCAAGAGTTGGACACATCGGGCTAAGAGGTTTCGTCTCATCTACCGCGTTCACTGGCCTCTTGTAGCTGACTCCTGCTTCTTTAAGCATCTTGAAAGCTTTCTGTGAGGAAAATGTTCCAAGGACCAGCAGGATGCAGAAGATGCTTTCCCAGACAGGGTTAGTGTGACAGTTAAGTTCACTGACCCCTAAGGCACGGACTTCCTAGCGCTCACTGAATCCTGACATGGCAGATTTCCCAGTGTTTACTCAATCCTGAATGCAAACTTTCCAGCATTCACTGAGTCCGGAATCCTGAAGCACAGATTTTTACACTATTAAGAATATATCAACTTATTTTTTTTACCGGCAAGAATGTGTTGACTGAAATGGCTTCTACTTTGCTTAATAAAGATGGGTTGGAGCCTTGCTATGATTTAAAATTCATGGTCCGAAGCCACAATTACTTTTGCACCAGCCCCCTGGTACATGCCAAGCATTTTCTACCTCACATCACCTTTTATTATGGCTCTCTCGCTGGGGATTCGAGCCTGGGCCTTGTGCACACTGTCCAGGTGTCCTACCACTGAGCTACCTGCCAGCTCTGCCTTTGATATTTTAAGAGTTAGGTTTGACTCTGCAATCACATTAAAACATTGTATCTTCACAACTCTAGACTTCATGTCATTTCTGTGTGTGTGTGTGTGTGTGTGTGTGTGTGTGTGTGTGTGTGTTTCTAGGGATACAGCCAGGGCCTTCACACTGACCTACATCCCCAGCCCAATTTTAGCTCTGATTTTCAGACAGGGTCTTGCTAAGTCACCAAGTCACCCAGACTGGACTTGAACTTGAGATCCTCCTGTCTCAGCTTCCCAGAGTACTGCAATGACAGGCCTGTGCCACTCGCCCCGGCTTTCTTCTTCCTTGAGACCACCATTCTCCTCCTTTTTAGTCATTAAATCTCATTTTTATGTTAATTTTGCCTGGAAAAACTTTCTTTTCAGAAAAATGTACACAGTGTATAGTTGAGCACGTGGACATCACTTCGGACATGAGGTGGGCACCCTAGCCCAGAGACCCGCCTCCTCAAAGGGCACAGCCCTTCCAAGTGCATTACCGGAAGCGGAGGCGTGCTTCCCTGCCCACCATGGCTGAGTAGGTGTGAGATGCTGAACTCGCCCCTTCCTCACCTCGCTCAGTCCTGTTCTACAAGCAGCAGCGACAACAGCGTGCCCGCCGCCCACACAGCTGCCCTCTGAATTCTGGCCTGGCTTCCTGCACTCTGCAGTCAGAAAATAGGGAACCGTCAGTTTCAAACTGTGCATAGTCCTGATTGTCAGGAAACCGCCTGTGGGGCCACGGGGGTCCCGCCGCACAGGCAGCCAGCCTCTAGGCCATCAGATCCCCCGTGGCGGCACCACTGTGTCCAGGGCCTCGTGGCCAGCGAGTGGTACCACTTCACAACATGGTGAGGAGGGGCCCGGGCCTGTCACCCCAGCACTCTGCAGGCCGAGGATCTCAAGTGAGCTCACCTCAGCAACCAGTGAGACCCTATTTACACGTCAAAAACTAAAAAGTGGGCTGGGAAGGCCCTGGCCTCCGTCCCTAATCACACACGCACACACACACAGGGCAGGCATGGCACAGTCACAGCCGCGTCGAGTAACTTCTATCGCAGGACACGGTTACAATCGCTCGGTGTCACCTCGGGTCGCTAACCCTTCCTGCTGATCTCCATCGTTAACCGGGCCTTGCGGCGGGTCCGGGCGCGGGGAGCAGGCCCGCTCTCCCCGATCCTGCGTGGAATCCCACGGGCCGCTCACCTTCGCCGTGGCGACTCTTCTAAAACTTGGCATTTATTGTTCCCTAGGCTTTAAAATTCAAATCCATTTGTTACTAGAGCCGCGGACTGCTCCAGCTCCGTTCCCCGCGCTCGGCGGACTGCGGACGCCAACACTCATTCGTTTTTTTTTTTTCCGCGCGTATCGTGCAAACCCGGGACCCGAGCCGCGGCCTTCCGCCTCCTGACCCGGGGCGTCACGGAGCGGCGCCCTCTCCGCTCGGCCCGCCGCAGGGCGCGGAAAGCGGTTTCTGTCACCGACAGGCAAACGCCCACCTAGAGCCGCTCCGCCCGCCCCGGCGCGGCGAGTCCGCGCCCGGCCCCACGCGAGGCTCCAGGCTCGCGCGTCGGGGGCACCCGCGGCCCCGAGCGGGGCGGGGGTCGCCCCCCCTCCCGGGCGGGCGAGCACGCGGCCCCCGCGCCTGCGGACCTACCGAGCAGCAGCAGCCGGTGCGTGCGCTGCAGGTCGCGGCCGTGCGCGCGCAGCACGCGGTCGACGCCGCGGCTGACCCTCCGCGCCGCGCGGGCCGCCTCGCGCTCGTCCGCCGCGCGCAGCCGCCGCGCCGGGCGCCTCGTCCTCCGCCGGCGCCGCGGGCGCCCCGAAGAGCAGCGGCCCGAGGCTGGAGCACAGACCCATGGGGGCGCCGGCGGGGGCGCGGCGCGGCGCGGCGCGGCCGGAGGTCACCTGGCCACGCCCCCGCCGGAGGTCACTGGCCACGCCCCGGCCGGGGCACTGGCCACGCCCCCGCCGGGGTCACCTGGCCACGCCCCGGCCGGAGGTCACCTGGCCACGCCCCGGCCGGAGGTCACCTGGCCACGCCCCCGCCGGGGTCACTGGCCACGCCCCCGCCGGGGTCACCTGGCCACGCCCCCGCCGGGGGCACTGGCCACGCCCCGGCCGGCCCGCCGCTGTAGGCGCCGCCTCGCGCCCCAGCTTGCTCCCGTGTTCGCGCCCGTCGCCTGGCCGGCCCCGTCTGGAAGTAAGTCCCGCTCGGGGAGCGGGCCACGCGCGTCGCGGGCGCGCCGGGGGCATGGGCCCGCGTGGGACGCTGGACGGGCAGCCGGCGCCGGGCCCGGGCGTGGCGGCCTCGAGGCTGTCCGCGCCCCGCGCGCCGCTCCCAGTCTCCGCGGCAGCTCCGCACCCGCGGGTGGAGCGCCCGCTCGCGCCCACGCCCGCAGCCTCGCCACCCCTCCTGCCCGGCTGCCGCCCCGACCCGGAGACCTCGCCGCCCGCGCCGCCGCCCCCGCTGTTAGCGCTGTGCGTGCGAAGGGCGCGGCGCGCGCGAGGCGTTTGGGGTCTGCGTCCCGCGTGCGCCCCGCGGCGGCCGGGGTCCCCGGGCCCGCCAGGGTCGCGCCCACCCCCACTTCCCGCTCATTTTTCTAATTTAAATTTTTTATCGGGGTAAAAGATGGCGTTTGTGTCCCCAGAACCCTCTCCCTCTCCTTAAACACCTGTGTGGGCCGCTCTTCCAGCCTCGGGCGGCAGTCCGAGTCCCGGGCGTCCCGGTTCGTGTCCTCCCCACCCCCACGCGATTTTGTTTTGTTTTGTTTTGTTGGTATGTGTTGGTGCTGCCGTCTTCCAGGCGGGGAACGCGTGTTAAGAGCTTCTAAGGGACCTGCTGTAACTTGCGTTTCCGAATTTTGAGGGAAATGACATGGGATATCGGGGCTGATAGTATATTTAATATAAATGCCGGTAGCACGGAGAGCAGCGAGTTTAATACAGCCCCACACACGGTACGTGTTCCCAGTTGGCGCTTGATGTGAATAGATTCGGTTACGCTTTTAAATAGAGAAACTGGAAACCTGGGGCTTACCTTTCTTTTGCCTGCGCTCTTAATGATACACGTATGTATTATGCCATGCAGTGCTTTCGCCCCAACTTTCCAAAAATTTTGCCAAAATTATGGCCTGCTGTTTAGTGTGTGTGTGTGTGTGTGGGGGGGGGTACTGAGAATTGAGTTTGTGGCCTTTGCACTGAGCTACTTTTTTGGCTCATTGTAAAATTTTTGATTTTGAGACAGGGTCTTGCTAAGTTGCCCAGGCTGGGCTCCAACTTGGGGTCCTCCCGCGTCAGCCTCTGGGGTGCTGGGCTCACAGGTCTGCCATCTGCCTGGCTCTTTAGGTCTTTGATCAAGAAAAGAAAGGAGAGAGAGCCACAGAAAACCTCTAACTTGGGAAAACAGAAGGTGTCGCTGAGGATTGCTATTTTCTTTTTCAGAATGAGTGGATTCGTTTTTATTGAGCCTTTTTAGTTTTACAGTATGAGGTGAAAGGAATGAGTTCTCCTTACCTACTGTTTTTCACAGCTATCGTACAATGTTTGCGATTTCGTGGGTTTGTAAGGTCTGTTACTCAGCCGCCATCTTGACCGGAGGTCCCTCTTCTCTTACAGCAGTGACAAACTACCCAAGTTTCAAGTTTTAGCACTTACCATGTCTTTAGGGCTGGCTCACAGGGGTTTCCATCAGTGTCCGCCAGTTCTACCTCAAAAATGAGTTGGGCGTTTTGTGGAGTTTCAGCCTCAGGCTGGCCTTCCTTTCCGTGAGCCTGTCCTGGTTCAGTCGCCAGGCGAGCCTTTTCTCCCTCACTCAGGGTCAGCAGTGCTTCATCCCAGCCTCTGGTCACTTTGCCTGTTCCAACCTTAAAACTTAAAGGTTTGACGTTTTTCTTCTTCTTTGAACTTGTCTGAATATTAGTGTCAAGACCATCCCATCCCGTAGTGCTCCTGTATAGCAGCAATTCTCCCTTTGTGGGAAAGCTGGTTTTATCTCCCTTTTGTAGAACAGATTTCGGAGGACCCTCCCCCGTAGTCTCTTCAGACCTAGTTTCTTTGGGTTTATCTCCATGAAGCTTCACATTTTTAACTTGCCCGGTAACTTACCTACACTTTTGGTACCTTTGAAATGCTTGCTTTCAAAGAGATGGTTATAGGCTGTAACCAAATGGTCCTTGTTAGCTGTCCTCGCTGCAGTTTTAATGTTTCCTCAAAATTTATGCTCTGCAAGAAACGAATCCGAGCCGTGGGTCAGCAGATGCTCGATAATGCCCTTCCTGGGCAGCTGCTCCGCAGTCCACGCCTGCTGAGGAACGCTGCCCGCCATCTTCCCCCACAGCTCTTTTTACCTGAGCCAGCCCGCCTTCAGTATCACTGTTATCATCCGTCTGCCCACCCATCCCTGCACCCCATGTTTCTAAGGCACCCACAGTGTGCTGGGCATTCTGGCTGCTGTTGGATAGGGAGAGAGACGTGGGTCTGTCACTGGGATTTGGGTCCCCCCAGGATGCCCCTGCGCATTGTGAGGTGGTCTGAACTGGGATCCTCCCTTGTAAGATTGGGGGCGGGCTCCACAGAAAAGACTTAGGGCTGGAAAGTAGGCACTTTACCAAGCACTTTATTGAGTAACCAACCAGCAAGGTGGTGTTTTTAGAAATGAGGTACGCCTGGGAGGGAAGATGGGTGTGGAGCGCCTTTTGTGCTTACCATTCGAGAGGGCTGGGGTCTGTGACTGGCTTCTTCCAGTTAGCTGGGGTCCCCACCTTCCTGTGGGGAGGTCTTAGAACAAGCACAGTGCCCAGCACCCAGGGAGGGTGAAACTTCACTCCAAGTGCACGTGAATGACCCTAAGGGTCACTGTGGGTCAGCAGGGTGTGACTGTGTGGTCTCCAATCATGTGAAAGGTCCTTGTGGGGTTCATACACTAGGAGGCAAAGATAATCACACAAACATAAGGAAATACATTATTATATACAGCAAGTTATATTCGTGCTGCGAAGGAAACAACCGGACTTTCTCTTGTGTCTGACACTTTGTTATGCATCTGGGTTGACTAAGCTACCTGGGGCACTGTTTCTAGGGTTAGGGTAAATTACTCCACACTAGGAAGCTTAAAACAACAGACATTCATCATCTTATAGCTGCAGAGAGAGAAGGTGCTGGTAGAGCCAAGCTCCCCCTGCAGAGCCCCAGGAAGGATCTTTCCTGGCTTCTAGCTCCTGCGGGCTCCTGGCATCCCTTGGCTTGTGGCAGCACCACTCTGGTCTCTGCCTCTGTGGCCTGGAGATCTTTCCTGTGTCTCTCTGTGTGTCTTTGTGTCTCTTAGACAGTCTCATTGGATTTAGGCACTTCCCTAACCCAGCAAGATGTCATCTTGATCCTCGATCTGCAGAGGCAACTTTAGAAAAAGCTACATTCTGAGATGAATGGGAATTTTGGGAGACACAGTTAACCTGCCATGTGGGGAGCCATTAATCAAGGGAAACTTGGAGTATCTGTCTTAATGACCAGCAGAACAGACATCACGCCCGGGAGGGATACTGGAGGTAGAGGGGAGGAGTCTGTTGTGATGGGAAGGCCACAGGTCAGGAGGACATAGCCAGTGCGTGTGTTCCTGGGGCTCCAAACATGACGCCTGGCAAGACATGAGTTAGTTCATGTTAGGAACTCAAGATCGCGAGTCCAGCCTGTCGTATCCACACGTGCACGGGGATCATTTGCACCCACAGCTCACCCCTACTGGTCTTCTTGCAGCTCCTGTCCACAGCCCATGTCCAACCAGGAGGGACGTGTTTGTTTCTACCTGGGTGGAGTTCCAGCTGCTGAGGGGACACAGTAGGGAAGACTCGCCTGGAGGCAGGTGCGTGTGCACAGGGTGTCCTGGGATTCTGGATCGTAACACAAGGCCATTTCCGTTCTTTTAGCTTGATTCTCTTCATGTCTATTTTTGTACGTGGTAGGCATTTCACGTGAAGGCCTTGGACGGAAGTACTTTTCACCCACGGGTGCTGCACATGGCTGGGGGCCAGTGAGTGGCCGTGCCCTTGGGCAGGGCCCAGGGCGGTGCTCTGGGAAGCTCTGGAGCCTCCCTAGAGGAGGGACGCCTCTATGTTGGGTGGGTCGGGGACGCAGCTGGATCCAGCCTCGCATCACTCGGCAGAGACTGACTGGCCTGAGATGACCCCCGCTCGCAGTGTGGTCAGCATGCTGCTGTGAAGACCACACCCACCTTGACTCAGAAGCAGGTGGGCATCAGGGTTTTGTGCATATTCCCCTGTTGACAGACGCCTGTGTGGAGGCTGCTTTTCGGCCTCTGGGGGCAGCGCTTGGTGACTGTAAGAAGTAAGGGCTCGTGTGCCCAAGCCTAAGGAGTGGACGTGGAGACACGAGGCACAGCAGAGGAGACTTAATCGTGGTCATGCAGGAACTGGGTGTCAGTTGAGCAGATGATTCATGCACTGGGGCACAGATCTCTCCCCTAGCACCGGCCCCCCCTACTGCTGAGTCCTGTATATGGGTTTCCACCTAAATTTCATTCCTTTCTCCACACAAGTGCTCCCTTGGGCAGACCCCAGGAAGGGACGGGGTGCTCCCTCCTCTTGGCTTAGGTCGCTCTCTCTGGGCTCTTCTGGGGACGTGCTGAGAACCTGTGTCTTTCTGGTTGCTGTGTTAACAAGCTCACTGAGCAAATTCTGAAGATGAACCGCTGAACTTCCCTCTCAGTGACCACGGACCGTGCCTGTCCCTGACATCCGGCTTGTGATTCTTCTGGACATGTACACAGCAGTGGGGTTCCTGGATCACAGCAGTTCTAGCTTTATTTATTTATTTATTTTTTTGAGAAACCTCTTAACATTTAAAAATTGCTAGAAAAGCGAATCTTGAATATTCTCACCAGAAAAGTAAGCACGTGTGGCAGTGCCCACATTGACTTGATTTGATCACTCTGCACCGTGTGCACACGCAGAACTCCACATTGTACCCAGAAACATACAAGATTATGTGTCAAAAATAAAATAGCTCAATTTAACCAACGTGATTGCTACTTATATAAGGCCACTAGTATTTCTTGTGCAAAAACCTTTATATTCTGAGACAGTGCCCTCTCCGCCACAGAGTGGCTTCTGGAATCTCTTAGAAGCATAAACCTGCATCTGGGGTCTGTTGCTCACAGCCTGCCATGTGTCCTGTGCCTGGAGTGAGCGCTCAGTGCCCATTGTTACCTGTCCCTGCACCCCCCCGCCAATGCCACCTTCCTGCCCATGTCCTACATGGTGACCCTCGCTGCTGCCTTCCTGCTCCTTGGAAAAGCGCTCTCCTGCCTCTTCCCTTGGCCTGCAAGGTTCCTGACCGGCAGGCAGCCTCAGCCCCCCTCCGGGCCATTGTGAGGCTTGGGAAGGGGTGCCAGGCCCTCCCAGAAGGAGGGGTCTCCCAGGGAGGGGTTCTGGTAAAGTAAGTGAACGGTCACGGTCATGGTTTCCTGGAGGAAGGAGGGAGCAGCAGGTGCTGGAGGAGGGGTTCAGAGGTTGAAGAACTCGGAGCCCTGGGATTTCAGTGCCGGTGCTAATGGGGTGGCCAGAGGGCGTGTCCCGAGGGGAGGATCGGAAAGCTGCTGACAGAGATGGCTCCCTGGCATCCCGTGGCAGACAGGAAGCCGGGTGCCTGGGGAGGAAGGATGGGAGGGAAGGAGGCTGATGGAGTAGAACTCTCAAGAAATATGGCTGTGGGGTGTAGCATCTTGGTGGAGGATTCTTGGGCATTCTGGAGGCTGGGGGGTCTGCGGGGACAGGGTGGCCTCTGGGGCAGGTCAAAGGCAAAGCAGCCCGTGATCCTAACTGTGCAATTTGAAGTGACAACTTGGGGACCTTGGGTCCCAGTGCTACATTCTTGGTGTTGAGACTTGGGCCTCAGGCCTGGACCACGTGGGGTGCGGGGCAGGGCATCTTCCTAGGAGACAGGGACCGGCCAAGAGTCCATGGCCTGGTGTGGAGACAGCGTGGGACCTGTGACCCAGGGGATGGCAGACCCTCTTGGGCCCGGAAACTCGGAGCCCATTGGTGCTGGCTGAGGGCTGAGGCGGGTCCAGAGGAGGTGGGCAGGGACGAGGGGTTCCAAGTGGAGAACTGGTGACAGCAGTTAGAGCACCTGGCCGTTCAGAGTTGGTTCTGCCGTGGCTGGTGGGAGTGACAGTGGCTGTGGGCTCCCCGAGGAACTGTGGGCGCTGTGGGCACAGGTTGAGGACGCTGGAGGGCCAAGCCAGCGTCACTCCTCGTCACAGACTAGTACGAAGTCCTGAGAGCAAAGCAGGCCGGGCCAAAGCCCCTCCTGGGGTGCAGCCTGCTGTGGGAGAAGCTCCCACCTCAGGGGACACGTCGGCTCTGTCCTGCCATCCGTGGTGGCCTGCACACTCAGCCTGGCCCTATCTCAGCTGCTATCCAGGTGGGCAGGAACAGGTTGGCGGGAGGACCCAGCACCTCTTGGGCGGTGGCATGTGCCAGTGTGTCGCATGCATGGTAGCTCTGTCCTTCTCTCCCTGACAGACCGTGTGAAATGAGGGGCAGCAGAGTCCCTTCCCTCCCTCCCCCTGCCCCCTCGCTGAGCCTCCTCGTCCCTCGGCTGCTGTCCACAGAGTAGCTGGGGCTGGAGAACCGTTCTGTCCCCCTGGACAGCTCTGCATGTCTGGGGTACCTCCCTCTAGGGCCGCTTCTCCCCTGCAGCCTGGCCCTGGGCCACCTGTCCTTCCTGGGGACCCCTCTGTCCTGCCCCTCAGGGTGTACTCCTGGGTGCAGGAGGGGGCCTGTGTGCTCCTGCCTGCCAGGGATCTCTGCGGGAGCCAGCCCTCGACTGTGTTCTTGGCCTTTGCTTGTCCCTGCCATGAGACATGCCCTCTGATGGCTGTCCCCCGACCCCAGGGATTTTTAGGGTTCCTCCTGATATTGAATGATTTTCTGAGTGTGTGTTAGGCATCCCTCCACCACTTCATGTGCTGAAAGTCTGTGAGTCTTGGATTGTTCCTCGGTGCCTGGAAGGGAGCACGAATGCCACACTTCCATGAAATCTTCCTGCACTGGGGTGACTCACGGAGATGGCTAAGAAAACTTGGTGTTTTCCGCTAGAGCGTGGGCGGGGGCTGGCCCCAGGCAGGGTTCTCGTTGAGCTGTCCGATCACTTCTGTCTTCTGGGAGCCTGACGTGGGCCAGGCACCTCCATAAATACCAGCATAATGAACGCGTGTGGGCTCACTCTACCCCACCAGATGTGTGGATGTCCCAAGTGATCCCGACCGTGGGCAGCAGTGCCCTCTCTGGTCCTCGGCAGTCGGTAGAGTGACTTTGGACCAGCTGTTTCTGCCATATTGAATGCAAGCAAATGACACTGGGCTGGCCATTTGCTTACAGGTACTGGTGGGAAATGGGATTTGGGTTATGGGCACTGGTCTTCCAGCCAGGCATGTCAGGGACGCTGCCCGTGGGCAGAGAAGCACCTGCTTAAAGTGTAAGAGAGGGGCGTCCGAAGTAGGTGGGGGCACTCATTGTGCAACTAAGGGGTCCCCCGTCCCCAAGGTGTGACAGGGACTTGGAGTAGCTTCTCCTGCACTGCTAGTGACAACCCTGAGGGGGTCGTGTCGTTAGCATGCCTGTCCTGTAACATTTGCTTCCTGGTGGTGGAAGTTGCCCCTGAGGTCACCTTGAGGGAGTTGGGGGCCTTCTCCTGGGGGGACGTGAGGACAGAGGAGGGACTGACAGAAGATGAGCTAGCCTTTGGTGTCTTAGAACTGGTGCAAAGCTGGTGACTGGGGCTGGGGCCTTGAGATTCCCGCCCCCTATGCGGGATGGGGCTTCCGGAGATGTCGCCGTGGCAGTTGGGCTTAGGGACAGAGGGTCTGCAGTCGCCAGGCAGCAGGGGACAGGAGGGAGGTGGCCTCTGACGTTCTTGGGTTTACCTCAGTTCCTCCTGGTTAATTCTGTGGCATTGGGGTACCCGAGGGGTGTGTGTGTGATGTGTACGTGTGTGTTGTGTGTTTTTGTGTGTGTTGAGGGGGACTTAAAGCTTTTTGACCTTGCTGGTTGTTGGTCACTTTGCTGTCCTAGAGTCAAGAGCCACCAGGAGCATGTCATGCCCGCCATGCACCCCCAGAGGGCGCTGCCGGCCACGGCAACTCTAGCCATCCCGCTGGGCCTCCTCAGGCCTGAAGGCGGGAGACAGAGAGGGCGTGCCTGTCACTTCCCAGGATAAGTATAAATTCTGTGTATTACAAACGTAGACTGACAAGGCGGTACCTCTGGGCACAGGCCCTGACTTGTGGAGTGCCTCCGCTGGTCGTCCTTCCACAGGACTTGTAATAATCAGGAGATTCACTGGGTCCCGCCCTCCCTGGGGTGGCGTTACCCTCTCAGGCCAAGAGGTCAACAACTCACGCAGGGAACAACGGCCAGGGAAGATTTGAGGGAAAGGTTTGCTGGCCGACATGCTGCGTTTGGTGCTGGCCCCGCACGCGGGAGGACCCCTGCCTGAGCCCGTGTGGACGGGCAGGCCCTGCCGGTGGGCTTAGCTGAGGCAGCTTTTGCTCTCACAGGGCGATGTGGAGCCATGGTGGCTTGTAGGGGGCTTGCCTCAGCCCAGCAGAGAGCTCGGAGAGGGCTTTGGTTTTCACTTGCAGGTGTTCAGTGGTCGCCTCTTCTGTGTTTTCAGCCTTAAAACCAGAGGCAGATGACGCCCAAGTAAGAGTTCAACTCTTCCCTTTGGAACGCATCCACAGCCTCCTAAAGGCGTCTTCACTGAGGTCAGACAGGACAGTCCTCACATTAGCCAAGCTGCCCGCCCAAGAGGGACCTGCTATCTGGATACCCGCACAGGCCGCTGCTGCCCCCTCTTCCCAAATGTCACATCTTTGTATCTGTATCATCTTGCCTTACGGCCCCCAGGGTGACCGAGCAGTGCCTGGCACTGGCCCAGGCTGCCCAGCGGCTCCCAGTGGCTGCCCCTCCCCTTGGCTGTGGCGTGGGCTTCCTTGTCTGTCCATGTACACCTGCCCTTGCCCCCACTCCAGGTTGGTGTCGGCCCCTGTGGGAGGACAGAGGTGGACAGGACAGAGTGGTGTGTAGCGGGCTCACCTCCAGCAGAGGCCCCGGGACCCACGGCAGCCCCCTTCTGTGGGGAGGGCTTGGGGCACACCCCACCTGTCACTGGTCACCATGTTCTGAATTGGTTCTGAGAAGAAGGGAGCCTGTCCTGCCACCCCAGCTATGGGATCTCCACAGGCCATTGGATTTCTGTGAGTCTTGTCTCCCTCCCTGGAATCACAGTTGACTGCACTTCCTGCCTACCGGCTGTACCAGGGTGCAGCTGGCCGGGACCGAGGCCGGCAGAGCCTCGGCCGTGGCGTTTGCGTCGTCACTGAAGGCCTTCTCTTTGGGCGCTGCTGTTGCGGCTCTGGAGTGTCCCGGAAGGGCTGGGTGTTGTAGGCTTGTCCTCAGCCTGTCGCGCAGTCAGTAGGGCAGGTGGGGGACCGTCAGGAGCCAGGCCTGGTTCTGCTTTTGGTTTAAAATGGCCCCAAAGTCTGTGTGTGGAAGGTGACTGGGTCGTGGGGCACGGCGCTCACCCATGGATTCACCTGCTGCCAAGTTCATGGCTGCCTGTGCTGTGAGGAGGCTGAACATGGGTCCCCGAAGTGTGACCTGAAGCGTGAGCTTGTGCTCCTGGCTCCTCGCTTTCCTCCTGCCTGTGGCCGCCACAGGGTGAGCAGCTGTCTCCTGCCAGGCCCTTCTGCCATGATGGCTCTGTCTTGGAGCCGGCCATCATGGACTGAAGCTGTGAGCAAATAAACCTCTCCACCGTTAAGTCGTGGGAGTTGAGGATTGTGCCTCAGTGATGGAAGGTGACTGTCCAGGCCTAGGGGAGGCAGTGAGGTCACACAGGGAGTGTCCCTGGGGGGAACTGGAGTCCCTGCCTGCCTGTCTTGTTTTGCTTCCTGGCACCATGACCGGAGCAGGTGCTCTGCCGTGGGCTCTGCCATGATGAACTGAGCTGCCACGGGCCCACAGCAGAGGGCCACAGGGCTACAGGACCATAGGCTGAAACTCTGGAAAGCTCAAGCCAGAATGAACACTTCCTCCTTCTCAGTTGATTGTCCGGTGTCTGTCCTGGCGGCAGAACCCGAGCTGTGGTCTTGGATCCCTCCAGTTCCCTGCAGGCCCCACGCAGGCCACAGCTAAGAGCAGCCGAAGGAAGAACCCTGACTGTAAACCCGGCACATTTTCTGTTGATGCTGTAGTTTTAGGTATTTAAATATTCATGTGTGTGGCAAATGCATTAGGGCCGGCCAGGGGTGGGTCTGAGCTGCCTTGGCGCTTATGGTGTGGGGCCTCGCGGAGCCGCTGCTGTCTGCTGTGGGGGCTGGGGCTGCTCCAGGTCGGAGTTCCAGGTGCCTGTCCTCCCTCCTCGCTGCTGCAGCAGCGCGCGGCCCGGCACGGAGACAGCACAGGGCAGGGCAGGTCGATGGATGGCCGAGAGGAACTGGGGTACAGGGGTCACCTTCACGGCTTTGATTTTCCTTTTAACGGGAAACAGCTGTCTTATTTTAGGCACTTGTCAGCAGGTAGACAACACATAGAAACACATTTTAAAAATCTATACGAGCTGTTTGTCAGGAGGAAAAACGTTTGGAATGGAGAGAAGGAGGAGAAAGAGGAGGCTCCCCATGGCCTTCTGCTGCCACTTGTCATTTCAAATATTTTGAGTTTTTCTTTTTTGGAGAAAGGGCCTTGTTTTGCAGTCCAGGCTGGTCCTGAACTCACCGTAAGCCCAGGCTGGCCTCTAACACATGGTGATCTTCCTGCCTCAGCCTTCTGAGTGCTGGGATTGTAGGCGTGTGCCACCATGCCTGGCTTGTGTGGTTCTGGAGGCTTGAACCGGAGGCCTCAGACTTCCTAGGCACTAAGGGCTCTACCCTCTGAGCTATGTGCCTACACCCTTTCCAAATATTTTGATGCATTTTTTTTCCTACAGAAGACGTCACACGCAGTTTTTCAGTTCATTGTTACGGTGAGATTGTACAGCTAATTACCTTCTTTTCCTGTGGTGCTCGGCACACTCGTGTTGGAAGCGCTCCCTGGTATTAAGGAGGCCAGTGAGGGCTTATTGGGCGCTTACTGTGTCTGGGACACTCGCTCACCAAGTGCATAAACTGACGTGTTAGTGCTTCAGGATGGCCCTGCCGCGTCGAGATCTACTGCCGGTTCCCTAGAGCAGAAAGGTTTCCAGAACTCGCTAAGTCTGAAGAGCAGAGGCAGGATTCACACCTGGGGTCCAGGCCTGCCACTGCTGAGGTTTTCGAGGCTGTGCTTGGTGTGTCCTTCCGTGGAGGCATTGACCATTTCGTGTCTCACCTCGCTGTCCCAGCGCTTCGGGTGCCTGTCACCAGGTCAAGGGCAGCCTGCCTGACGGAAGCGCAGACTGTATTTTTCAAGGTGTCAGTTAGTTTCTAACTCGGGGACAAGGTGCTGACCTAACATCACAGTAACAAAACATGTCACGCTGGCTCGGTAACATCTAGGTGAGGTGGTGGGTGCTGTAGTCCTCAGCTGCTGCTGGCCAGACACCTTACCCCGGACTCGGCCACTGATGCTCCCCTGTGCAGCCTGGTGGGCTCCCCGAGTGCCGGTTGTGACACCATCAGCGCCAGATGCAGGTAGCCGGGTGTTGGGTCGCCCTCCACGTGCGGTTCGAGAGCCACGTGGATAAGATGTTAGAAACCAATTTCAGGATTAAAGCAGTGTCAGTACATGTGTACAGTCCTGATGCTCTGTGTGGCCTTTCTGTGCACGTAGGCCAGCACCTTGAGAGGAAAAATCTCTTGTGTTGCAGGAATAGTTTTCCCGAGGAGACATGCACGCCAGCGTTTATTGACTCCAGATGGGGCACAGCAGACGGGCCAAGGTAAGGATTGTGCCGGAGCCCACTGCGGTGAGCCAGTGAGCTTACTGGGGCACCTTGTGAGGGGTTACTGACAGAGGCCCAGGTGAGGAGATAGCCAGGGAGTCTGGGGAGCATCACTCACAGGCCTGCAGTGGCTCCAAGGCAGTCACGTCACTGAAAACCCCTCTCCCAGCGGGTGCAAGGCCAGAGGATCACAGCCCTGGCTCAGGGATGCTTCCTGAGCAAGGCCCTTGCAGAAGAGATGGCTAGGCTCAGAAAGCCTAGCCTGTCTCACCCAGCATCCCACCTCCTGGCCCGTCACGGGAGGTGACGGCCTGCCCTTGAATGAGGATGTGGCTAGGGGCACTGAGACTGAAGCCAGGCTGTCGCTGGCCCAGGCCTGTGTCATGTCCCTTGCCTCAGCAAGTGCCAGAGTTTAGAACTTGAGTGTCCCCGAAGGCCCGCGTGTTGACGTCTTGGATGCCAGCCTGTGGCACTACTGGAAGGTGGTGGAACCTTGGGGAGGCGGGGCCCAGTGGGAGGAAGGTAGGTCCTTGGGCTTGCGGCCTTGAGGGGATCTTGGGACCTCAGCCCTTTCCTCTTCTGTTCTCTGCTGCCGTGAGGTGGGCGGCTTCCTCTGCCACACACCAGCCGTGGTGAGCTGCCCTACCACAAGCCCACGCACGGTGGACCGCAACCTGCAGACAGTGGGCGGAAAGGAACCTTTCCTCTTCTTGGTTACTTGTCTCAGGTGTTTGTTGACTTGGGTGACTAAGACCAAGGAGACCCAACCTAGGCAGGGTGGATCACTTAGCCAAGGGCGAGTCCTGAGGGCTTATGGGGGGGCAGCTGTGGTCCATCCGTAGCTGGTGTCTTATGTGGGTGGGGGCAGCCTGGCTCTGCCTTGGAGGGAAAGTGTTTTCTGATCCCACCGTCTCCTGTGATGAGCTTGGGGGCAGGAGTGGACTGTGGGGCTGGGTCCAAGCTCAGGCTGTGGACTGTGAGGTCTGGGGTCCTGGCTTGTGCCCAGTGATGGCACCTGGTGGGGGGCGGGTGGGGGGCAGTGTGGTGCCGGGAATCCCTGAGTCTTTATGGGTGGAAAGTTTTGAATGAAAGAGCTGGGGACTCAGGGAGAAGCCTGAGTGGGCTGGTGTCTGAGCTGGCCTCCCTTTGGAGCCTGTGCACTAAGCGTAGAGGCCCTCCCTCAAGGAGGACTGGGCCAGGCCAGCCAGCTCTGCGGAGCAGCACTTTGTCAGGGTAGTTGTGTCCCTGTGGGGAGACGTGGCTGAGGTTCTGCATCACCATGTAGAGTGAGTGTGGGAGCAAGTCTGTTTGTGGCAGGTCTTACACTGGCCCCACACCCCGCTTGAGGGAAGCAGGACGGCTCTAGAGGCTGACAGCAGGGGACCCTGCTGTGGTGGCCTCGGGCGACCTGTACAGCCCGTGTAGCCAGGGCAGAGCACAAAGGTCTCACATTGGAGAAGCGTGTCGATTTGCGCCCTGGCCAGAGGCAGCATTTGGGTAAAATCCCTGCAGAGTGAGTCTGCAGAGGAAAGGTATGTAGAGAGAGAGAGAGAGAGAGATGGGAGCATGTGCCGGGTATTGGAAGAGTCAGGCACAGCGACCCGACGTCCTTGGGTCCTGGATGTGGGCGGGAGGAAGGTGACTTTCTCTGCCCCCATGGATGCATGCAGGAGACCTTCCTTCCTCAGCTCCGTCTGTCATGACAGCTGCGGCTTCTCTCTAGAGTTACCAGGAAGAGGACCTTGGACTTTCAGAGAAGCCTCTCGAAAGTGCTGTTTTCACTTGAGCCCTGCAGTTTATTTTTATGTATTTGTTTGAAAAATGGTGGAAAAAAGGGTAACTAAAGTTGCACAGACATTTTTGAGGCAAGCTGAATTTCAAGGCAACAGCTTGATTGAGGTGGTGTTTGGAGCATTCGTAAATAAAAAACACCTATGCCTTTACCAGTGGCCGAAACCTGAACGCTCCTGTCTCCCCGAGGGCGTTTTGGCTCCACACAGACCTGTTTCCGTTCTCCTTGTGCTGGACCCCACGGCTGTGTGCTGACTGCCCGGTTACGGCCCCAGAAGCAGCAGCCATAACTTCCTGTAGATTGCCTGATAAGTTGGAAAGGTTGTAAAAACATAGTGTTTGAGCCCAGGAAGCAAATTTCCTAGGAACCTTTGTAACCTCTAATTTATAACTTCTTGCTTTTGGCACAGGGCGGAAGCAGCTGGCAAAGGCCCTGCGGCCGTCACGTCCAGCTTCCCGGGGGAACGTGGGGTCTTTCGAGGGTGGGGAAAGGAAACCTTCCCGTCTTCACGGTGTTCAGTCAGGAAGGGCTCCTGCCCTCTCTGCAGGGTGGACACCGGTTAAAACATGGAGGAAGAGAAACAGCATTTTCAACTGAGTGGGGCTCATAAGGCGCGTGGTCCGCAGGCTGAGACACAGGTGTTCCTGTCCGTTGCCACACGGCGGGCCGACTGCCGCTCAGATGGGCACTTGTCACACTGGCTGGGGGATCTTCCCCATCCAGAAACTCCCAGGCTTCCTTTCCATCTGCCGGGCCGTGGGTGGCTCCTGTCACCACGCCGTGACAGCCTGGGATGGAAGCAAGCTAGGACTGTACAGCACCCCTGCCCTGCGCCCAGACCGCCACCCCAAGGGCAGTGAAGCCTGGCCGTGTTCACATATGCACGGTACACACAAGGCCCGACGCCCAGGCGACAGTCGGGGCAAGGTTTTTGAAAGTTGGAACCCAAACTGTCTGGTGTGTGAGGCAGACGCTCACGAGGAGCGTGGGTGGCCCTGTCTCCTGGTCCCAGCTCCCCAGCAGGGCAGCATTTGCAGAATGAAATTTACACCTGGCTCCTGAGGGTGGTTCACGTGAGATCTTCACATTCCAGAGCTTTCTCTGGGCTGGGTGCACCGTGACAAGGACAGGCCTGACCCCTCTTCCCTGGATCCTCAGGCTCGAGGGAGGGAGGATGTCAGCCAAAGCCCAGACTGTCGGGGTCCTTTTCCTTTTGCCAGCTGTGCCCACATCTGTGGCCCCAAAGAGGGGCCTTGAAAGGGGGAGCGGGCAGTGGGCTTCCCAGAGGGGCCGATGGGATGTCTAGGGGGAGAGGTGAGGAAGTGGGGCCAGGAGGAAGGGAGCTGTGTGGTAAGCAGGAGGCGGGAGACCCCTTGGGCCCTCCTGGCTTTGGGTCAGTGAGGGATCCACCCCGAAGTTGGCAGGGCCCCTTGGGGCCTTGGGGAGGTGCAGGCCTGGAGAGGTCCTGGCTCTGCAGCCGGCCCTGGAGGGCCAAGGGGGCTGGGCCAGGGGCTGTTGCCGAGACTCAGGGCCCCGCCAGCTGTGGCTTGGTCTGGGGCTGTTTGGAGATTTAAGTTATGGGACTAGGTCAGGCAGGAAGAGAGGGGCTGGTGGCAACTGCTGCCCGGCCTCAGGGTACACATCTGGGGGATAAGTGCTACCGTGGGGGAGCTTCCCAGGAGAGCAGGCGCGTGTGAGCCTGGGAGGGCGTGTGTGCCCTCAGGCAGAAGGCTTAGGACAGTTCTGCAGTGCCACAGAAGACAGAGGGTCTGGTACGTGGCTGAAGGTGTGGCTGGAGACGGGTCTTGGCAGCAGTGGTGCCCTGTGAGCTGTGAGCAGGAAGCCAAGAAGGAACAGGCGCCCTGGGGTGGACAGGGCGGGGCAGGGTGGCGTGGGAGGGGGACAGCCCATCGGGGAGCTCTCGCGGTAAGAGCTGGTCTTCTTTTTAACCCATAATGACAACAAATAAGGAAACACCTTCCGGTCGTGCGTGGCAGGTGCACGTTGATTCGTTGCTCTTCCTTGTTGCTGTGCTTTTACAAACTAAAGTCCGTGGCGCCTGTGGGCCAGCCCCTCTCCTGCCCTGCCCAGTCACCCTGACGCTCAGCGGACACTGGGCCAGTGACCAGCCCTACCATGGCCTCTCTGAGGTCCCAGGATGAAAAGGGGCTTCCCCCTCACTTCTCGTCAACCACGGGGCACGGTGGAACAGAGCAGGCGGGCAGGCAGAAGGCCAGGCCTCTGTGCCACGTGGTAGCCGCGCTGTGCACCGGAGGCAAGGACAGGAAGGAGACTGGGCGTGCAGGAGAGCGACATGGAGAAGGCTGTTGTGGTCCAGCCTCAGTCTTCAGGCCCAGAGTTCAGTACTGGGGTCAATGCCGGTCCGTGGCCTGTTAGGAGCACGGCTGCGCAGCAGGAGGTGAACCCTGGGCCAGTGTGCACAGCCTCACCAGCACTTCTAGCCACACCTCATCACACATGTGACCGCCTGAGCCCGGCCTCCTGTCAGATCAGCAGGGCCTCAGGTTCTCATAGGAGCGTGACTCCGGCTGTGAGCTGCACATGTGAGGGATCTGGGTTTTATACTCCTTGTGAAAATCTAATGTCCAGTAAGCTGAGGTGGAGCCTAGGTGGGCATGCTAGTGCCGCCCATTCTCTTCCTTGGAAAACCCGTCTTCCACCAACCAGTCCTGCTGCCAACAAGGCTGGGGGTGGCTGGCCTAGACAGATCAACCCAGCCATCATGCACCCTTACCCAACCCCAGACCCAGTGCAAGGGCCTAACGCTGCGGAGTCTGTGAAGGCCTTGTGGGGCGGGGCACGGCAGGAGGAAAGGCGAAGCCAGGCTCGTTGGCTTTGGAGTCTAGGGAAGAAGGCTGAGTCTCTGGCACAGCGTGACCACGGGAGGCAGGAGGCGCTGGTGAAGAAGCCGCCCAGGAACCCCAGCGGATGTGCAGCAAGGGTGGCTGCGTGCGACAGCAGAGCTCCGTTGTGACGAGAGGGCCTCTGGCTGGAAGGAGACGACCCAGCGCACAGCCGCGGGCAGAACACCATGTTCCCTGACAGGCTCGGAGCTGGGGCCTGTAGTGTGGCCTGCTCCCGGCCCGGAGCGGAACAGCGCAGCCTGGGTGTGTCTGTCACTTTCTCTTCACTGGGACACAACACTGAACACCCACAACTCACAGGGGAAAGGTCTGTCTTAGCTTGGGTTTCGGAGGTCTCTGTCCGCTCAAGGCAGCTGGTGGTGTCGGCGTGGTGGCGCTGATGCAGAGCAGCTGCTCGGCATTGCCAGAGGAAGGAACAGGGCTCGGAGAGAAGCCGGCGGAAGCGTTTTCTCAGCCGCACCCTCCGCAGTCCCCCACGTCCTCAGGGGTCTCTACACCCTCAGATCTACCTCACCCTCAGTGATTCCCTGTTAGCCTCAGGGATCCTGCACACCTCCACTGATTTCCCCGTGCCTTTAGGGATCCTCCCCCCAATGTCTCCATATCCTCGGTGAATTATCCGCACTCCCAGTGCCCCCTCACACCCTCAGTGATCTACCACACCCTTAGCAATCTGCCTCGCCCGCAGTGATCCCACCCACCCTCAGGGACCTACCACAGCCGGAGAGACCCACACCCTGCGTGGTCCCCACACCCTCCGTGACCCGTGATCCACTCCACTCCCTCAGCTGATCTGCCGCACTCTCAGGGATCATCACACTCTCAGTGATCCACCCTGCCCAGTCAGGCCCACCTCCCAGCAGCCCCTGAATCGTGATAATCCCTAACATCCGTAGCATGTTTGATATGCGTGAGGGTTCTGAGGCACATTGCAGATGCAAACCACAGCACCAGGGCTTGCTGGGGCTCTTGAGACCAAGGCTGTTCAAGGATTTCTGTCCAAATGTCCCTGCTCTCTAGCAGTGCCCCTTGTCACCCCGAGTGCCGGCGGAGACATGTGACATTTGTGCTGCTTTTGTCCCGGCTCATGCCGTGCGCATCCTGCAGTCCGTGGTGTGACTCCCAAGTCCCTTACTAGAAAGGGAAGACCTGTCCCCTCTTAAGGCCACACCTGCCACACACAGTCCTCTAGTGGATGGTGGTTGGGGATGGTTTGCCATTCCGTGCGCCATGAAGAGCGTGTGTGGCTGACGGAGGGAGGTCTGAGTGTCACTGCCAGCACAGGATCAGGAGTGGCTTCTAGCCCTCACAGACACCGCTGCAGGCCAGGAGCTCAGCAGGGTCGTGACAGCAGACGGGGTGGAGCCCAGGGAAGTGACATGCCATGGTTCAAGCTGGCCACCCAACTTGGCCGGATGAGTTGGTTTTTATGAATGAGAGGAGAAGGCGTTTCCCTGCGGCGGGGTCTGCTTGAGAGGATGCTGTGAGCAAAGGATTTTCAGGTGACCTAGTGCCGAGGGCGGGATGAGCTGCCACGGCCCACCGCGAGGGGGCGTGCTGAGCCAGAAGAGGAGCAGGCGTCACCCCGAGCACCAACAGTAGCCTGGTGCCTACGCCCCACGGAGAGACTGCTGCCCCGCTGAGGCCCTGGTGGTTAGACAGGCACAGGTTTAAAATACCTTGGGCTGCCCCGTCTTCTCCCTCTGCGAGCCCTGAGGCGGGAACTAGTGGGCACAGGATCCAGTGGACTTTGTTTGATGGGCATATGAGTCACCCAGGCGGACTGAGAGCCACTACCCGGGAGGACACACGCAACGCCG
The DNA here is from genome assembly GCA_004027205.1 of Ctenodactylus gundi. Classification (NCBI taxonomy): domain Eukaryota; kingdom Metazoa; phylum Chordata; class Mammalia; order Rodentia; family Ctenodactylidae; genus Ctenodactylus; species Ctenodactylus gundi. The sequence continues at coordinate 27,397 of PVKB01004568.1, forward strand.
CGGAAGCATCTGGCTGACTGTTGGGCCGTACATTTCTGTATTCTGACCACGTTTATGTTTGTAGAATCCATTTGGAGCCAGTGTGGCCTAGTGGCATGTCCCAAAAGGCGGAGTGCTGAAGACTGGCCCCCACCTGGCAGGTCCTGCCTCCGGCGGAGCGCTGAGTCCCGGTCTTGTCGTCTGTCTCATGGGTTCCCTGATCCTGCCCCCAAGGCTTCTCTGCTGACCAGCCATTCTGGGCATCGCGGGATCCCTTGTTGGTCAGCGTGAATGTTCTGTTGTTCTCACGGCTGCCGAGCGTGGAGTGGTGGTTAGCTGAGGCTGGGGAAGGAGGGTCCCCGTGGGCCACGTCACAGGTGGGAGATGGGGCAGCGAGCTCGGAGGGCTACTGAACAGCAGTGTCGCCATGTATGCTGACGGCGGGGTGTGTTTCACAAAACCACAGAGGAAGATTTAGTGTGTTTCCACCGTGGGTCATGAGAAATGTCTGAGGAGGCTGCTGTGTGTGTTGACCCCATGACATGACCTGCGCTTACGTGAGCGGAACCAGTACGTGGGGGGGGCTTCTCAACATGCAGTTTGTATGTGGTAATTAAAAAATCATTGCCAAAAACACCTCAGTGGTTTAATGTTTTATTCCAGCTCTAAGTGTTATTTATTTTTAATATGTTTGGATGAAAAATTTACTGTAAAATATAAACAAAATTCCAGTTTTTTGAACACTATTGTTTTGCTATGACAATGATATGGGCTTGTTACAAAAAAATACAGAACGTTCCAAGGGCAAAATTCCTCAAAACTCCACCTGCTATGTGTTCTACCTATTTGACTTAAATTTACTTTCAGCCCCTTGGTCTTCTGAGTAAGAAGGTAATTGTCTTTTAGGAGAGGCAGGGTCCCTGTGTACAGCACTAAGAATATAATAACAAGGTAAGTGTTCCTCCCAGAGTCTCCTACAATCACATCCGGTCTCCGCGTACTGTTTCTCTCTGTGTGTCTCTTGTGTACTGGGGTTGAACCAGGGCTTTCCCCTGAGCTGCGTCCCCAGCCCATCTTCAGTTTCCCTTTTGAGACAAGGTCTCACAGAGTCATGAAGTGGCGCAGCTTGGCTTTGAACTTGAGCCCCTGCTGCCTCCGCCTCCCAGGACGGGGATGACAGGCCTGCCCCGTTGGGCCTGCTCGCTCTGGATAGCCTCTTTGTAGAGATGTGGCTGGCTGTTCCTCTGCAGTTAGACATTCAGCCTCTTTCTTTTTTGGGATGGTGGTGGTGGTGGTAGTGTCTCACTCTGTGGCCCAGGCTGGTCCTGAACTCACACTGGAGCCCAGGCTGGCCTTGGGCTCGGGCAGTCCTCCTGCCTCAACGTCCTGAGCGCTGGGATTACAGGCGTGTGCCGCCACGCCCACCTTCGTGTGGCGCTGGGGAACTGAATGGCAGGCATGTCTCTGTGAGCCCCGTTATGCCTCCTCGGGCGCCTGTCGCCCCGCGGCCTCTGGCACCTTAGCAGTGGTAGGGCGGATGCAGCGCCTCTTGCAGAAGCTCCTCCTGCGTCCAGATCAGAACCGTCGGAGGCCCCTCCCTGCGTGGCTGTGGGTGCCCTGGTGGGCAGGGGTGGTGGGCAGTGAGTGGGCAGGGGCTTTTCCTACAGCAAGCTGTTCCTGTAGAATATTCACAAGAGAGACTCAGGGTTTTTGTTTTTCGGTCTCCCAAACTGCATTGTAAAATGTGCGCTCGGCAGAAAATTTTCCAACTAGCACCTCATCGAGTGTCCTGCCTGGCCCCCTTTCCGTTCTGTGGCCTCCAGCTTTAAACATCACTGGCACCTGGCCCGGGTCCTGGTACAGGCCGGGGTTCGGGCACAGGCCTGGGCGCTGAGTGCCGGGCCTGTGCTGTCTGAATGGCCAGGACACCCCAGCAAGCCCCTGGTTTTATCTGAGCAGGAAGTGATGAAACAGTGGGCATGTGAGGCTGTGCCCTCTGCAACCTTCCTGGAGGTCAGCAGCGGGTCCCTGGTGGCCTGTCTCTGCCAAGGGCCCGTAAAGTCAGCCCTGGCTGAGACGCAAATGCAGGGCAGCCACTGAGGGCACCAGCAGCAGTCGTGGGGCCGCAGGAGGGAGTGCGGGCTCTGGGCGGCCACCTTCCAGCTCGGATTGAGTGACCCTGGGCTGGCGTCCTGTGTGGAGGGTGGGGCTTGGGGTGGCTGTTGCTGCTGAGTCTTGAAGAGCAGAAGGCGTGCCTGGATGCGTTTTCTCCAGGAAGTAAAATCTGCCCTTTAGGATGGTATGGGGTGGGATCCAAAGAGGCGGTGAGTGCCTAACTTACAAAGCATGTCAACACAAGGGACACAGCCACACGTCCCCCCAGGGCCCTCCCCTCACGTCGGACGGTTCGTGCCACTTCTGGCACGGTTCTGCAGGTCCTCTTTCCTGATGTCTGTGTGAAGTGTGGTCACAAATTCAGTGATGGCTGTTGCCCTGCACCATCCAGCTGCGAGGCAGCCTGCGACGCATGGCAGTGCACCCTCATCTCTGGAGCTGGCATGGTGCCGCCCCTGGTTCTTCCCCTAAGTCACAATCACCATGAAAGATCGAGTCTTCGTTCATGACACAAAGGCAGCTGTGACCGCACAGCTCAAGGCACTCGGGAAAGACGACTTCCGGAACTGCTGAGAACGTGGCGCGGACAGCGGGATGGGGCTGTTCAGAGCAACGGGGCGGGGGGGCGGGGGGCTGGGAGGGGTCCCAGGCGGTGTGTCGTTTACCGGGATAAATTAAAAATATTTTAAACATTCACTGTAGTTTTCAGGCATACCTGGTATTTCAAGAATCCTCACTCTTGGCTTTTGAAGTCTCAGTCCTGTGGCCTATAGTACTGAAAAGAGAACGAAGTAATTGATTTTGGTGACAGTGTCCGTATTATTATTCCTTTTTCCTGAGGAATTCTTTCTGGACATGTTGCTGTGTCCACGAGATCTTGTCTCTTTCGAGGTTCTTCACTCATCCAGCCTCCACCCAGCTTTTCCTCTTGCCTTGTCGTCACGTTTAAGGAACCGACTTAGAGCTTTCACGTTAACCTTCCAGTTGACCAGAGCGCAGCCTTCTGGTGGGAGGGGGCCCCCGGCTTCAGGTGTGGATGCCTAGCCTGTTCTAGATTCTGGTCCCTGCCTTCCCTCCCGCACCCAGTCCTCCCTCCCTCTCTCTCTCTCTCTCTCTCTCTCTCTCTCTCTCTGTCTCTGTGTCTCTCCGCAGACCTCTTTCATGTGAGCGAGAACACACCAAGCACCTTCCAGGATGGTCCCTGCAGGCCTGTCCTTCCAGCACCCCCGAAGGCCGAGGCAGGAGGATGGCAAGTTTGAGCGCAGCCCGGGCAACTCAGCTTACTGAGTTTACAGGACCCTCTCTCCAAACAAAAAATTAGAAGGGCTGAACGTGTGGCTCAGAGCAAAGGCACTGTGCTCAGTCTCAGAACCACAAAGAAAACAGGTTGTTCTAACGTTGTCATCGCCCCTAGCCCGTCCCTGGCGGGTCTGGGATGTTCATTGGTGGCCCTTGCTGTGCCTCTGCCCCCCAGACCTAGATGGGGTCTCCCATCCTCCTCCTCCTCCTTCCTCCTTCTGCGGACCTCACCCACTCAGGTGCACCGTTAGTGACTCTCCTGCGGGCAAAGGGTGTCTTTCCTATAGAATGAGGACACTTTGGGACCATGGAGATGCCATGCAGCTGGGAGCATGGTGGGGACCAAGGGCACTCGGGACCAGAGCCTCTCACACCCTCAGGGTCAGCTGTCACCTGTCACCTGGCTGCAGCCGAGCGGTGGGAACAGGAGAGCACAAGGCGCCACCACCCGGGCAGGCTGGAGGTGACCCGGGCCACCCCTCTGTCTGGAACACCGTAACGGTGACGAGGCGGGTGCTGGGCTTGGTGTTGCTGGAGACCATCTGGGATTCTAGGAACACTGTCTGTTGCTCCTTGTTTCCTTGAGGGAAAAATGCTCAGAGAGAAAGGCAGTATGAACCCTGCCAGGAATTATTGATGCGAAGCTGGTGCAGCCAAGGAAGGGCCTGGCCTTGCGTCGGGGTGCGTCCAGGTCCCTGAGTCTGGTGGGGCGCTCTGTCTCACAGCTCTGAGGAGGGGGGTGCTGTGGTTTGGGTCTGGCGTGTCCCCCAAGAGCCTCATGTTCCTAGGGATACTAGGTGCTGGGCCTGGCTGGGAGGGCCAGGTGCTTGGGGCTTGACCCAGAGGCGTGTGCTGGTTCTGCCCGTCCTGCCAGCCCAGTCTCAGTTCTGCCATGCTGCTGTGAAGTTCTCTGTCTCTGGAGCTCCAGTTCCAGCTCTGGCTCTAGCTGCGGCCCCACCATGTGATTTTACCATTTTCCAGCCACCCACCCATGATTGGACTGTGACTTTCTGGAAGCTACAATAAATCTTCCCTCCCTCAAATTGTGGATGTTGGGTATTTTGCCACAGCAACGAGAAAGTCACTAAGACAGGCATCTCTGCAATCTTGTGTTGCGCAGACGGAGAGGGAGGGGGAGGAGGGTGACCGGTGATGTATAACTGTTCTTAGGGAGTCAGAAGAGCTCACTGGGCCTGCTCCTCAGGGGAGCTTCGGGGAGAGACCACATGCCAGCGAAGTGGAGGGAGATCAAGAGAGATTTAAGAGAGAGGGCCTGGAGAAATGGCGCAATGGTTAAAAGCAAGTGCTAAGTCCAGCGCTAAGTACGCGAAGTACCCGAGTTCCATTCTCCAGCACCCTGTAAGCCAGGTGTGGTGGCACCGTGTCTGTAATCCCAGTACTGGGGAGGCTGAGACAGAGGATCACCATGAGTCCAAGTCCAGCCTGGGCTCTGTAGTGAGATCAGGACCAGCCTGGGCTACAGAGCAAGACCCTGTCTCAAAAAAAAGTGTCCCTGGCGTGGGGGTAGGAGATGGAAGGATTGTTGTTCCTCTGGTCAGTGCTTCCAGGTTGTATAACTTCCATCCCATAGTGAGTGCATGTCCCATAATTCACCTGCTTTTCATCATACTCATGAACATCCATGCCTATGCATGACACATTAATGATATTAGAATAAGGAGAGATCAGCTGAGGAGACACTCACCTCTGTTTGCAGCTTCTTGGGATACATACATACATACATACACATTTTGTTTGCTTCTTCCTTTTGTCTTGTTTTGTTTTTGAGATAGGGTCTTGTGCGGGCTGGTCCTGAACTCACTGTGAAGACCTGCCTGGCCTTGAACACGTGGCAGTCCTCAAACTTCAGCCTCGCAAATGCTGGGCTGACGGGCGTGCACCACCACGCCTGGCTTAGATGGTGCTGCTGGGGAACCGATCTCAGGGCCTTGTGCCTGCTAGGCGAGCACTCTTAGCCGCTGAGCTGTGTCCCGGCCTTCTTGAGGCAGTTAGTTTCTGTCTTACTTGAATCAGGCGCTGGTCCTCTTCCCCGTCCTTGCCCGCAGCTGCTGCCTCCGGCCTGGCTCCTGTCCCTTCTCCTGGCCATGTCTGTCTGCTCCCTGTACTTGGAAGGGCCGGGACAGTGCCCTCACCTTCCTGAGAGGTGAGACCCATGACGGAGACCTGCCTGTGGCCACGTGGGCGCCTGGTGGGGCACGCTGCCTTAGCCCCCACCCCACCGTCTCATCCTCTCTGCCGTGGCTTTGATGAGATGTGTGGCTGGGGAGACAGCGGTGGGTGCTGCCGTCTGTGATTTAAGTTAGAGAGGGTTGCCTTAGGGGGCAGGGACCTGAAGCCCTGACCCAGAATTTCATTACAAGTAGGAAGAAAGAAAGGAAGGAAGGAAGGAAGGAAGGAAATAGTATGCAATTAAGTTTAGTAAAAACAAAAATGCAAGAAATATCTTTTTCATAGTGATTTCCCTTTTCTTGTCATGAGGTATATTTGGTAAGAAGTAAAACTCCCTTTGTTTGAAGTCAGTTCTTTGGTAACTACAGCTCGACGCTCAGCAGTCGTTGTGGTTTGGATCTGGAGTGTCCCCAAAAGCCTCATGTACGATGGCTACTGTGTACTGTTGGGAGGTGGGGCCTGGCTGGCAGGGGCAGACACTTGGGACTTGCCCTGGAGGGCTGTGTGCTGGCTCTGGTTCTGGTTCGGTCCTTTATCCCTGACTTGGCTCTGTTCTGACGTGCTGTGAGGCTCTCTCTCTCTCTCTCTCTCTCTCTCTCTCTCTCTCTCTCTCTCTGGCTCTGGATGTATCGTGTGGTTCTGTTGTTTCCAACCACCCTCCCTTGAATGGACTGTGACCTTCTGGAACTGTGAGCTAAAATTAATCTTTGGTCCCTAAAGAAGTCATGTGTTCTGTCCTTACAACAAAAATGACAGAAATTCCGCACCAGGCTTGACCTCGAGTAACCTCACAGGGTGAGGATCTAGGTCCTCCGTAAAGTAGAAGCTGTCTGAGGAAGAGAGAGAGCCTGTCCCCTTGTCCACACTGGGGCCGGCAGCTGTGGGCCCTGATTGGCCACGTGGGCCTGAGGTCTGTAACCACAGAGGCATTGTCTATCTTCCTGTGGGGAAGACCCCATACGTGGGCAGGTCCCCTGCCACCAAAGGTGCACCTGAAACCTGTGGAGCGTGGAGCTCTGGGTATCCCCTGCCAAGGCCAGTGCACTCCTTGCCTAAGGAGCACAGGGATCTGAGAGACCCTCCGCTTTCAAGGTCAGTGCACGCCTCACCTGAGGAGCGTGGAGCTCTGGGTGACCCCCCGCCAAGGCCAGTGCCTCCTTCACCTGAGGAGCACAGAGCACCCCCACAGGTGGGGACAGGTGGGTGCTACGACGTCAGCGAGTTCTGCTGGCTTGGATTTGCTGTTTGCAAACATCTCAGAAACTCAGCCCCCATGTGGCCTGTGTTAGGGGTCCCCTGAACCCCTGGTGACCAGTCACCTCTGGGCAGACGTTCCTGACATTGATCCGTGTGACGTTTGTGTCAGAAAACTGGAGGCGACGACTCTCTTTTGTTTGATGATAGTGTAGACACTCTGCAGAGCTGAGATGTAGTGGACCTTCGTCTGCAGAGGGCAAGAGTGGCTTTCCCCAGGCTCTGCCTGCTGGAGGACCAGAGTCAGCAGGTGGGTCGCCGGGATGCAGCCCCAGGGGAGGAGGGGCAGAATGGGGTCCCCTCGCTCAGGCCGGGCAAGGCTTCATTCTGCGTCTGTTTCCTGCTGGTCCAGGGTCCCTAGCGGAGTCCTTACCACCCTGAAACCACCATCAGCCCCAGCTGGACTGTCCTGGGGGACAGACACCAGCCCCCAACACTGGGAGGGCTAGGGAGGCAACCTTGGTGAGGGGGTCCAAGCCTCTGAGACTCCAGAAATGCACTTTGAGAGCAGGTTCATCTAGCCTGGTGGTGCTCGCCTGCAATCCCAGCACCAGTGGGAGGCTGAGGTAGGAGGAACACAACTTCAAGCCCAGCCTTGGCAACCCTGGCTCAAAATGAAAAATAAAAATAGGCCGGGGTGTAGCTCAGGGTGAAGGACCGGAGCTAGATCTCCAGCACTGGGGGAAAAAGAGAACCAGAGAAAGAAGGGAAAGCTGCAGCTCCTTCTCCGCCAGCTGCTCCGCTCGGTGGGCGGCGGGCGAAGGGACCGAGCCCCTTTCGCTGGGGCCCAGGGCCTGTGATGACTGCAGGCCCTGTGCCCTTGCCCCACTCTGTCACCCGATGTGGGGCACAGGACGCCGTGGGCTCCCCGGGCTCTGTGGGTGCTGCGGCTGGTGGGCGAGGTCTCTCCAGGCCACGTCTTCCTGCCAGCGTCACTCCCCTCCCCAGGGAGCATCTACATTTTGGCCCAACGTTAGGCATTTAATATTTAATGTTAAAAGAGAAACTGCTTAGAAAGTCTAGGAACCTCTCGTGCGCCTGTGGCAATTAGGAGATCCCTGGGCCCCCTTAAACAAAGAGCTGTGCTCTTTCAAAGCAATTACCAGAAGTAAAAAGCAATAATGCCAGGAAAACATTAAAAGGTTCATCTGCAGGAGGCAGGCCAGAGGTCAGGCTGGCTGCTTGGCCGGGGCCAGCTGACCCCAGGGTCCCATCCGCTGGAGCCTCGGAGCTCAGGAGGCAGCTTGGCCTGGGATCCCAGCATCCAGCTGACACCCTTGACCACCTGGGTGGCATTGTCGTGTCTGTGGCCTGGCACCACAAGAGCATGTGGAGCCCTAGGGGACAAGCCCACCAGCCCTCCCGTGTGCTTAGCCACGGGCCACCACGGACAGGCAGGGGAGGGTTCTGCTAGCATTGCTGAGGGGCTCACTGGAGTCACCGTGTGGGCAGGACATGGGGCTCCAGTCCTGGAGTCACCTCCTCTCGTCGTCCTCGCCGCCCTTCTGCCTCACCTGCCCTAGGCTCTTGGAAGCTGGAGCCATGGCGGTTGTGTCCAGGGTACAGTGAGGACCTCTCCCTCCTGGCCCAGGTGCCTCCTGCAGCCTGGTGACCTTCACTGTGTGTGAGCACCAGCGGCCAGGCGGCCAACTACCCATGTAGGTCCACAGGGGACACCGGGGAGAAGAGGACCAGCAGGGGTCCATCGTGGTCCCTGGAGACACACTGCCCGCTGGGCTCCTGCCCTCCTGCGGGAGGCTGGCCCCTCCCCCTGCCCCGTGTCACCCTTGCCTCGAACTGCCTTCCTCAGTCGTGGGGGAGGCTGCTAGAGATGGAGCCTGGGCTTCACGGTAAGCTGCGTCTCCAACCCAGTATTATTATTATTATTATTATTATTATTATTATTATTATATTATTTTGAGGTAGGCTGTCATCAGGTCACTGAGTTGCCCAGGCGGGGTCAGACTTGTGAACCTCCTGCCTCAGCCCCCCAGCGTGCCGGGATTGCAGGTCTGTGCGCCAGGCCTGGCTCCAAGACGCTTTTCCTTTGTTCTTATCCTTCAAGACAGAGTCCACCTGTTTTTTTAGTGTTGAGCAGGTAGATTTGAGGCCTTTGCCAGTCTGCGCTTTTTGGACAAGAGCAGGAAATCTCTGTCTTCATCAACGCGATCGGGCTTGTGTATGTGAGCCTGGGAGCTTGTTTTAAAGACTTAAAATTAATGCAGGACTTCTGAAACTTACTTCCATCCATTCAAATACGTGCAGTTCACAGTCTCAGTCTACCAGTGAGATCATACCGTACTCATGGTTCTGCAAGTTGTTGTTTGGGCAGTATTGCCCTTCAAGGTCCTTCTGTGTTAGCACGCGTGGCTCCCCCTGACTCATTCTGATGTTTGCGTGGAATCGTGTGCTGTGAGTTTGCACCTGCCTGTAAACATTTTCCTGTTGGTGAACACATTAGGGCTGTAGTCAACATTTATAGTAAAATGGTGTACCTATTTAAGAATGCATCTACATTTAGAACAAAAGGTGCTTTCTATAGAAAATCCATATTTGTAGTTTCTAAAGAGCTCTGTTGTTTGACAGTACAAGTCCCAGGAACACAGGGAGTAGCGGTGTTTGGAAAATAAGGGAATGTCTCCTTTCCTCCATGTTTTCTGTGTGTCTCACCTGAACAACACTGGTCTGTGCACCAGGCCCTGGGAGGGACCCACAGAGAGGGAGGAATCTCGGCCTCAACACGTGTTGGAGGGCCAGACCTCTGGCTGGTGCCTGGCAGGGGGAGAGAAGGGGACCAGTGCTTCCGGGAAGTAGAGGCTCGCTCACACTTGGGGACAGGCACAGGGACAGGGCTGGTTTGGAGGGCGGGCTGTGACCCGCTGCCAGTCCTGCTACAGGATGGCGCCCCCCACACTCTCTTCATGGGCCCTGCGGTGACAGAGGAGAGAGTCGCGGGTCCTCACTGGCTGGTGAGCATTAGGGTTTTACAGATGTTTCCATGAAGCAGGAAAATAAGACTCTATGAGCCCCCGGCCATCCAGTTTTGGGCAGCAGACTGGCCACCCGACTCCGGAGCATCACCCAGCATTGCACCTGTGAGGTGGGGGTGTGGTACGCCTTGCACTGTCACTGGGAGAATTGGAGCCTGCATGTCTGGGAGGCCTCACCCCGTGCCCCACTGGCACAGGCCCTCAGCATGTGCAACACCAAGAGTGTGTGTGCCGTCCAGGTGCAGGGCTATTAGCAGAGTGCGTGCTGAATGCTGTTTCAAAAACTCTGCATGAGGGCTGAAGTATGTATGGCTCAGTGGTAGAGCGCTTGCCTGACATGTACAAGGCCCTGGGGTCATCCTCACTGCCACCCAACAGCAGCAGCAGCAGCGGGGCTATGCGGGGACCCGCCCACCTAGGACACGCCATGGCTATCCCAGTTCCATGCGATCACCCCTGATTGGTGGTCAAGGGGACAGGGTGGGGGCTCTGAGTGGCCCTGAGACATGGTGGGTGACCAGCAGGGGCAGGAACCCCTGCAAGCCTGAATTGGGCACTGCCCAGGGCCCTGCTGGCTTCTTGGGTCCTCTGCACTTTGAGAAGCCCTGGGCGTCCCTTGCCTTCTCATCCGTAAGATGGGCACAAGCATGTCTAAGAATGAAATGGCCAGCTCTCCTGTTGGGGACGAGAAGTCCGCAGCCCTGCTCTCTGGGCTGTGAGGGTTACTGGGTGGCACAGTGGTCTGGTTTGCTGTTGGCATTTGTCTCAGCTGTGGGAATAAAGTGGCAATGAAGCCTGCCCCCTTTCTGTCTGTCTGTCTGTCTGTCTGTCTTTCTTTCTTTCTTTCTTTCTTTCCCTTCTTCTTTTTTTCCTCTTGAGACAGGGTCTCACTCTGTCGTCTGGGCTGCTTCTCTTGTCCTGAACTCACTATGTAGTCCAACGTGGCCTCAAACTCATTTTATCCTCCTGCCCCAGCCTCCCAAGTGCTAGGATTACAGGTATGTGCCACCACAACCAGCTACTTTTTATGAGGTACTAGGGATTTGAACCAAGGATCTTGTGCATGCTAAGCAAGCACTGCAACCACTGAGCTATGCTCCAGCCCTCTTTTCTCCTTCGTTCCTTCCTTTCCTTTCCTTTTCTTTCTTTTTCCTCTTTCTCTTTTCCCCTTTTTTCTTTCTGGATAACATACTTCTTGAGATAGCTTCTATAATGAACAATTTTTCATTTTGGCTAAAAGAGCTGGATCCCTTTCAGCCTTTGAAAAATTTGTTTTTTCTTTTTCTGTGTCTTTCTTTCTTAAATTTTTCCTTTCTCTCTAAGATCATAGCCTGGTAAAGAAGAAGTGGCCTCCTCCCAGGGTCACCTATGGAAGGGCCAAGCATCATGTGTAGCTGACAGCAGCTAATGCTGGTGTCTGGGGTGACAGTGGGCAGCCTGCGCCCCTTTGGAAGATACCCAGAAGCCACAGGTCTTGGCAAAGGTAACTTCACAGGTGCCTTGAGTTTCTTTCCTTTGCAGAGAATAAAGAGAATGACTTGTTTTTTAAAAATCTCAGGGTGATTAATTTATCCTTTTAAATTTAAGAGCCTGAACTCGGCTCAGCCATACACTTGCAGATTTATTGCCTGTTGCTCAGGCTGAGTGTGACACTGTGACCTTTTCGTGGTTATTTGGCCAAGGCATTGGAATCCCTGTCCAGCCTTGGTGCTTTCCAGCCCTGCGGGTGACTCATGGGAAACCGCAAGCAGGTGGCCAGAGGTAGGCCTGCCCTGGTGCCACTGGACGTCAGGGAATCATTAAATTCCAGGTGATTCTTTGGGGCCTTCGGCCCTTTCCCAGAAAAATGTGTCTAGTGACTGGACAATGACAGAGCCAACAGCCTGCATGTCACCTGGAGAAGTCAGGCTAACTCTTCCAGAAAATGTGGCCATAGAGATCTGGTGACATCAGTGGGTGGGGGGCCAGCGAGGGGTTGGGGAGCGTCCCCTGGGCTGAAAGCTCTGGCACTCACTGTTAGTCCTGAGTGAGCCCGTAGTCTTGGAAATTTGCAGTGGATAGGAGACAGTGCTGGCTGATGGGACTCAAATGTCTGCTGTGTGCCTACAGCATGGTCCCAGATGCTGGGGACAGCACCCAGGGACTCGTGCAGCCTTGGGTTGCATGGTGATGTTTCCGTCAGTGCTGGGCCACATAAGCAGCATCGGTCCCCGAACTTAGAATGGGGCCGACATTCCCAGCTGCCAAGGACATGGCCATCGGGGGCTGTGCTCCCGGGTGCCTGGTAAGCTCTGTGAGTCTGCGTGAGCCACAGTGAGCCCCGCGTGGCTGGCTCACATGCCGCTGCCCCACGCCATAGAGGCACAGGCTGCTGTCAGCAGGGGCCATGTTCCCGATCTGCCACTTATTGGCCGACTGTGTCCTAAGGAGACAGGCTGTGCTGTACGTGTCCCTACCATGCACACCCGCAGCCCGGATGTGGCAGGGTTGCAGAGGCCCGTGTGACACTGTGCTGCGCTTGGCAGTGCGTCTCACAGAGCTGCAACTGAGCAGTGGAAATGTATCAGGGTCAGGGCTGCCCAGGAAGGGGGAGCAGCAGGCAGGTGTGCAGGTTGGGGCCTAGAAAGGCTGCCGTCGGGAGAGGGAAGGGGCACCTGGCTGGGGGCCTCCTGAGCCAGGGACTTCCGGGCTGGCGGGGTGGAGGTGGAGGGGCTGAGCACAGGGTAGTCCGGGACCCCGCAGGGGGTGTGGAGTGAGCAGAGGACTCCAGGGGCCTGGCAGGGGCCGGAGCCTCGTGGGCTCTGTGCTGGGAGCTGGCACGGGGATTCCAGGGGACGAGGTTGGCAGGGTGTTTTGTAAGGACCTTCTGCCTTCCACGTGGACACAAGGGGAGGAGACGGGTGTTGCGGCCAGGTGAGAGGTGGCTGGTGGCTGTGTTGGGGAGGGAGATGGTGACAGGTGCACAGGACGCCCCCTGGACTCAGTGGCTCATTTGTGGGAATGAGGAAGAAAGAGGGAGGATTGTAGACCGACCGCAGGCTGGGGCCTCTCCAGGGGCCGGGTGGTGTTATTCCTCCTGGGAGGAGGATGAAGACCTGGGGGACTACCCTGAACTCAGACGTGATGATGTGGAAGGGTAACGTTTCCCGTATTCTAACGGAGGTGGCTGGAAGGAGGGGGAAGAGACGTGGCCGTCAGCGAGCAGTCGGGTTGGGTTTAGAACTGGGACTCCCTGCGCGCTCTGGGCGTAGACCCAGCATGAAGCGAGTGAACTGAGGTTGAACTTGGAGAGACTGCAGCGTGCATGATGGGTGGGGAAGGGTGAGCCAGCTCAGAGGACAGGGAGATGGAGGAGGGAGCCAGGAAACGGCTCCCTGGAAAGCGGGGGAAGGTGGAATTTCCAGGAGGAGGGGGAGCCGTCCAGGCGCCAAGCGTCCAGATGGTCGGAATAAGCGAGGCGCATGCGGATTCCACGGGCTCGGCAGCTGGAGCTTCTCTGTCACCTCGGGAAGATGAGCTTCAGACGTGAAGGTGCAATCCAAGTACGAGGAAACTTTCGCCCAACACAAACATCACAGTGTTTATAGCACCAATTCTTCGTTTAAATCACAGATAGACGGCGACCTCTCACGTGGCTGTTCCACAAAGGGCTGTGGATGCCGTGGGAGTTTCTAGAAGAGATCGTAGCTTTGTAGGCCGACGTGGGTTGGGGAATGCAGTCAAAGGGCAGGGAAAGCCATCCGGAGATCTCAACGCGAGTCTCTGGGCCTCCTTTAGCTGACTCTAACCAACTACTGAGCCAACCAACCAGCAGACTAACTGACCAGTAGCTGGCTAACGCGTGGACCCTCAGCCGGCCTGCTTTTCCATTTGAGCTGCTGGACTCCCTTGTCAGGAAGTTGTTCCTGCAGTCCCATGAAACTCATCCTTGCGGCGTCCATCCTGGGTGGTGCCGGGCAGCGGCCAGGATCTGCCTGTTCTCTTACAGCTCTGCAGCACCATGGAGGTAGCTCAGTATACCCGTCTGTGAGTTTTAGCTCTTGGAAATTAGGATATTCTACCCCGTTCCCAAGGTGTGCAGTTGCAAGCATCCACAGTAAAACCTCCGTGGTTGGATGAACGCTTGTCTTGGCTACTTCCTTGTCGCTGGGATGCATAGGGGACACCACGACTCAAGGGATGACTTTTATTTCAGCTCACAGTTCCAAGAGGTCTCAGTCCCCTCACGGGCAGTGGGCGGCGGCGGTGGTAGAAGAGCCTGGGCGAGAATAGCTGCTCAGGGCATCGTAGACGCCGGGCAGGAGCGCGTCCCTGAGGGCCGCACCCTCGGCCACCCACTCACCCACCAGGCCCCACCTCCTGGCAGCATGTGAAATCTGGATAAGCCATGGCGTTCAAACACGTGGGGCTGGTGGAAGACTTCCGGATCCAAACCCTGCCGCTCAGTCTCTGCGTGGTTTTCTGCTGTCAATTTGCCTTGGTGAGTGTGCCAGGGAGTCGGCGGTGAGGGTCCACGTTGCTTCTCAGAGGCAGCACAGCGGCCGTGTTTTCAGGAACAGGCACAGATGGGGGGTGGGTAATTCCCCCGCTTCCTGAACCTCCGCGGAGCATGAGCTCATGCTGTTGGAGGAAGGCAGTCTGCTCTGCCTGTTCCCACATCTCGGAGGAGACTCCCCGGGGTCCTGGGGTCACTGGGAGGTGCTTGGAGACGGCGCAGTGGTGAGCTCAGCCCTGATGCGAAGCCTTGTAATGTCTGCTTCTGATGTTCGGTGGCCTGCCAGAGCCACTTAGCCCTGCCATCGCGGCATTGGAGGGGCTCACTGTGCAGCAAGGAAGCAGGCCCTCTTGGAGTAGGGGCCACTCGGGCCCCAGGAGCTGCGGGACAGGGGCACGGTGTCTGTGCGGGAGGAAGACGCAGAAAGACTTTTACCCGCTCCTGACCCCTAGGGCCACTGGGATAACCGGGTGCAGTGTGAGTCCAGCTGACTCTGGATGGGGTGGAAGAAGCGCCTCATTTAGTTCAAATGGGGTATTTTAAGGTTTTTAAAAAAATCATTTTGAAATCAGTGGATTCTGCGGGAGCCCCTAAAAGCTGGTCCTCCAGCTGGGTGTGGTGGCACGTCTGGAGTCCCAGCGTGGAGTTTGTTGAGCCCAGGAGTTTGAGGCCTGCCCCGGCAGCATGGTACAGCCCTATCTCAACAAAACAAAACAACACAACGACCGACAGACCGGGCTGGTCTGCTGGAATACGCACGGCACGCATCTCCTACGCAGAGGGAAAAGACCAGCAGCGCTCGTTATCTCTGCACGTCTCAGATACATCTAAGAAGTGGATGCTGGCCGGTGTCTTCCCGCAGGTCTAAGGCGGGTCTCCACCAGGCCGGAAGTGTTGCTCCAGACCAACAAGACTGGCTGGGCCGACCGGGGTGCAGCTGTGATTGCCAGTAGTTGGCCCAACGCCTTACCGGGCCAGGATACTGAAGGTGAGATTGTCACTAGGTGACACATCTGACAGTTTATAATGGCACGGATTAGCAAAAGCAAGGGGCAGCGGTGGAAAAGCTGTCGCAAGGAGATAAGGACCGTTAGGGAAAGCCTGGGCACCTGCTTCTGAAGGCCGTTCGAGGTGACTTTGCTGCACTGGGGCCACACACTGGGTGCACGTCTGTTCTCCCCCAGGCCCACCCATGGAGCCACGGAGATGTCCTCCTGGGTTCCTTTGGCCACTGCCGTAGACCTCCAGGGCCTGAGGTCACGTTTCCCAAGATCCACCTCCAGGGGCACCTCTCCCTGTGCCAGTAGGGTAGGGCTGGTGGGAAGTCTGCAGATAGATCCTCTGTTTCAATCTATGTTATATTCATTTTAATGTAGAAAGACTTTTCTCCAGGAAACTGATCCAAGGTGAGAAGGCAGCGCTGCTTCTCTGCTGCATTTGGGGAATTGATTTACGCATCTTGGCATCTCATTGTTCCTTGTAAACTAAACAGCAAGGAACAAGATGCCCGCATGGTGTCCCAGGAAGCAGAACTGGCCACCAGCAGGTTCCTAGGAAGAGGGACCGAAGGTGTGCTGCATCTGCCCCTGCCAAGCTGGCCCGGGACTCCGGCTGGTGCCCACCACCTCTCTCTGCTGCCCTAGGCATCTGTCTGCCAGCCACTGCTGCACCCTCGGGCCTGATGCTGGGGCCCCTGAATGCTTTGTTGCTTGCCTTTGGCAGATGCTGCTCCTCACAGTTGCCATGGGCATGGGTGCCCCCAGAGGGGTGTTGGGAGCCCTTAAGAGATCGAAGGTGCAGGTGCAGAGACATGTGGAAACAAGATGGCGGCTTGCCTCATGTGGTGGTTCACGCTCCTTGACGCTTAGTGTTTTCCACGGAGTCTTCCTCACGCACCTTTCCCAGCACTGACAGAATTTGCACCGGAAGCCCGATATGTTCAGCTCTGACGTGGTGTTTTACGGCAGGTCATCATTTCTTTGGTCAGTGTTCAACTCCAATATATTTATCTCCACGGTATTATTTTGCCTCAGTTTTTGGGGTCTCCAGTTTGCTTTAGTGGTATTGCCCTGCCATCTTTCTTCTCCAGAGGTCTTCCTTATCTATAATCTCAAATACCAAATTGAAAATTCTCACATATCCAATCTGAAAACGTGGAAGAAGTGATAAGCCGTAGACCCAGAGACCTACTCAACGTCACATCAGTCTACGGAGTAGAGAAAAATGGCTGACAGTGTCAAAACCAGAGAGCTTCCTAATCTCAGTGCATTGTATAGATTCAAAATAATTCCATCAGGTCAGGAGGCGCTTCACCATAACCATGAGATCTGCTGACATGTGCTTAACGGCTGCTCACTGCGTGGTAGGTAACACTAAGCATTGCCTTGGTGGGACCTTATATAATAAGGCATCGTTGGCAAATGAGAACGCGGGCCTCCCCGTTCGCGGGGCTCGCACGTGGACTGCTCACGAGCCGTGCCGACCCTGCTGTCTCAGACTCCTGCCCCATTCCTCCTCCTGACAGAGGAGTTCCTACGTGACCAGGTTCCGTCCATGGTCAGCTGGTTTCCACGGCGGAGACGGCACGGCACAGGGGGCTGGCCGAGGGCAGTCGCTCGCCCCATGGCAGCCAGGACACAGCGAAGCGGAGTTGGGCGCAGGGACACGCCTTCCAAGCCACACTCCACGTGACCCACCCGCGCCAAGGCCCCACCTCCTGACAGCATGTTACCCATGGGTGAATCCACTGAGGCCACTGCACCTCCCCATCCAGGCCCTTTCCAAACATGGAGACCTGGGGCAAGTTAGGGCTGAGCCGTGACGCCCTCCCACGCCAGGGAGAGGAAGCTGGCAACCCTTGGCAGAAGGAGGTGAGGAGGGAGTCACTGGATTGTCCAGGCTGAGCTTCATTTACCACCCTGGGAAAATGATGACCTGGAAGCATGTGACACATGTGAGCAGTTCACGTGCTTGTGGGCTTCATGGTGCAGGGTACATGGTAGGTGGGTGTGTGACTGGTCTCTGCTTTCAGCCTCATGTGGGAGAGGCAGGCACCTGGCTGGGTGGCAGCAGAGGCGAGCCTGGAATCTGACCCTGGCATCAGCAGACCCTCATCTGGAGCCATTGCTAGGACACCCATGACCACTTCATGTGACTTGGGCCTCAACACAACACAGTGGACTCAGGAATCAGCATCTCAGAACCCCAGAGGCCAGGCTCCCAGCTCAGTTAGAAGCCTGGTCTCCAGTGGTGGCCTTTCCCTTCTGTGACATGGCACTGAGTGTCTTGCATTCTGTGGTGACATGTGGGTCACAGCCCCACCAGACCCATGAAGAGGCAGGCTGATCCTCCTGGGACAGAGGTGAGGAGCAGGCCCAGAGGAGCTGGGGGGTCAGGAGGTTCCGTCAGGGCCAGCGCAGCCCGCACACGGAGAAACCACCAGGTACGCGACGCCTTTTCTTTCTGTTTTTTTCCTTCTCTTTTTCAATTTCGGTACGTGCATCTATATCTACCTGTGGGATGGGAGAAGAAGGCTGTGCCGTTAAAATGGAAGGCCTGTCCCTCCTGAGGACTTCTGAGCATTAAGAGGACGCTGTGAAGGAGAGCGGCCCTCCCAGCCTGGGTCTGAGCTGTCACTGGGGAGTCGGCAGGTCTTGGCCAATGTCAGGGGCCAGTGCCGCTCCCCACAGAAGCCTGCGGAACCCCTGCTGCCGGTTCTTTCAAAACTGCTTGTCAGACTCAGAGTCTGAGTCACCCACTAAAAGCCTGCACCCTCTTAGAATCCCCCAGGTGCCCTCGCAATTAGCGGAGCCCATGTAAATAGTTAATGGAACTCATCATGCTCACACCGAGGCGCCATGTTGCTTTAGCAAAGTACTTGATGGATGTCCATTTATTTTTGCTCTTACATCATTTTTGAGGCTGGCCTACAACAACTTTTTTTTTTGGTAGTGAAGATTGAACCAGGGCTTTCAGCTTCCACCCTGACTTACATTTTTTTTTTTTTTTTTGATAACAGCTAGATAAGTTGCTTGGTTATCCACCGTAGGCTCAAATTTTTGACTGTCCTGCCCAGCCTCCTGGAGCACTGGGATTGCAAGGGTGTGATATCACGTCTGGCTTTTAAATTGAGGTTGATGAACTTGCGTCATTTTTCTTGTGATTATTTTTGATAACCTAACCCTAAACTGTGTTTGTGCAAGTGTACACACACGTGTGCATGTACACACACATGTGTGCACAGGCACACACACACACACTATGGGCCCGAGCCTAGACTTGCCCAGGAGTTGTAGCACCTCTGTCCTTCCTGCTTCTGCTCAGAACTGTCCAGTGTCCCCTGAGCTCTTGTCCCAGCCCAGTTCTAAGGAGGCTGGAACCTAACACATTTTAAAATTTTCATTAATTTTCATTAATCTTGGTGGTGCCCGGCCTCTGTGAGGGCCTGGGGAGTGGCCATCTCTCTATCGTTTGTCCTTCGTATGTGGTGCTGGCCTAGGGAGAACACGTATTCATGATGTGTGTACAGGGCGGTTTAACGTGCAAGACTGCAAGCAAGATTTGCACTCACTAAATACAAACTTGAGGACAGAGTGAGTTGCCAGTTATAGGCTGAAATGCAGAGCTATGTCCAGGGTTCTTTGGTTGATGTTGTGGGTTGCATAGGGACAGTCCCCCAAAAGCCTCACTTGTTGGGGTCCCTATGGACCTGTGTCCTGTTGGGAAGTGTAGCTGGGTGGAGGGGGCAGGTTCCTGGGGCTTAATCCAAAAGTGGTGGAACACTGAGGCTGGACCCCGAGGGCGTGGGTCAGTGGACAGATCTGAAAGGGTGTCCTGCCTCACCCGGCTTCTGGTTTGCCATGCCACGCGGCGCTGCCTCCAGCTCCACCCTTGCCGTGTCTTTCCACCAGTGCTAGATGCCCATGAAAGACGGACTATGACTTTAAAATACTGGGAGCTCAAATGAGTATTTTCTCCCTTCACCTGTGGATGGCAGGTATCCTGTCCCCACGGTGACAGAGTAACCAAGACGGTTGGAAACTATTGGGTTAGACTGCGGGGTGGAGGGCTGTGGAGTTGGGGACTGCGGGGTGGAAGGCTGTAGATTTGGGGATTATTTGCTTGAGGACAGGAGAAAGCTGGTAACAGTCAAAGTCTTCAGCTGGCAGGGAGCTGGCTTCCTATCTAGGGGGAGTGTAGACCCCCAGACATTTCTTTCTTTCATTTATTTACCAAGAAATGAGATGTTTCAGTGCTCGGTTTGCACATTTAGGACTGACTGGTTGCCTCTGAAGAAACAAAGCATTTTGTAGCTCAGCTTAGAACGCAGGTGAAGTGCACATTACCTGGGTAGCTCTGGAGCGGACCTGGGATTGGCAAAAGCTGAAGTGGGGGAGAAGCCTGTGTGCGTGGACGCAAGTGCAGGGCTGCGACCTGTGAGGCGGCCGTTCCTGTTACCACAGGAAGTTGTTTCTGTTTCTTCAAGGCTCTTAAAAACCTTCAGTATGGAGAGTCCTCGAAAGACTGAAAACAAATATTCCCTTTGATGCAGCAGTATCTCTTCTGGGAATCTTCCCAAAAGAGTTAAAACTGAGGTATAACGGAGACACAGGAATACTTGTCTTCACAGCAGCACGACTAACAGTAGCTAAAATGTGGACGACGCCGGAATACCCACCCACAGACCAGTGGATACAAGAGTTGTGGTGTATGTGTGCAGTGGGGTACTACCTTTCCACAAAGACAGATTTGAGGCTTTTGTAGGTAAATGGAAGCAACTCGAGACCATCATGCTCAGTGGAGTGAGTCAGAAGCAGGTTAAATATCAAATGGTTTCTCTCATATGGGAAACCCAGAATACAGTATTGTAGAGCTAAATGGGTGTGATAGTGAGAGTTAGGGGGTTGGGGTGGGTGTGGGAGGGCCAAAAGGTGGGAAGGGAAGGGATTACGGTGTTGAAGCAATATGCACATGCACAAAATATTCAAGCTCCATGTAACCATTGTGTATGGCAGATATATACGTATATTAATAAAAATGGGGGAAAAGAAAGAACAGAGAGGAGCTGGAGGTCTCCATGGAGGTCCATTCACGGAGCAAGATAGCCTGCTGAGGAGTGTCCTCACTGCTCTCCGTAGTGGTTGTACAGTCCGACCAGCTACATCGCAGGGCTCCTTCCTCCACCCCCAGCCTCACCAGCATCGGTTGCTGTTTGGATTTTGATACGTGTCGTTCTCACTGGGATGAGGTCATATCTTAGTGATGTTTAGATTTGCACGTGTCTAATGGCTAAAGATGCTGAACATCTTTTCATGTATTTGCTGGCCATTTGTACTTCTTCATCTGAAAACTGCCTATTCAAGATCATTTACCCATTTTTAAATCAGGTCTTTGATTTTGAGGGGTCTGCTTTTCTTCTGTTCCTTGTATATCCTGTTTGAGTTATAAGTGGTAAAATGTTGTTTCCCATTCTGTTGGTTCTCTCTTCATTCTGTTGATAGTTCCCTTTGCCACGCAGAAACTTTTTAATTTGATACAATCCCATTTATTGATTCTGGGGGCTTTCCTTTGCATCAGGCATCCTATTAAGAAAGTCCTTGCCCACACCTGTATCTTTTAGATTTTTGCCAGTTTTGTCCTCCAGAAGGTTCAGTGTTTCGGTTTCAATATCGAGATCTTTGATGGACTTAATAAGATACATAGCATGTTATTGTGAGCTAGGGGTCCTGCTGCACTGTGATCGCTGCAGGTCTCCCCTTCAGTCTTAGGAGGGCACAGTATTTGCTGATGTAGGCTTGCACGTCTGTGGTCATAGTCTCTGATTTGGACCGGCACGTCTGTGGAACTGCTGCCTTGGAGCCACTGCACGACAGTAAGTGTCAGCCCACCCAGCTCTGCGGGGATCTGCGGTGTTCTGTTTTAGGATTGTCCCTCCGTCGGTTCCTGGGGTCAGCAGGGGAGCTGGGCAGAGACACCCCACTGCTGAGCCAGCGCTCGTCTTGTGGTGAGTCGTGGCAGGGGATACGAGGAAGCCATACTTGGACACCGTGGAGTGGGACAGGGTGGGACAGGGCTGTCACTCACACGTCACCTGATGTTCCAGCTGGGAAGCGCTCAGCCTGCTGTGTGATGGGGTTGAGGCTGCAGATGGAGGCACAGAAACCGTTGTCCCTCTGTCCCTCATTCCTTCTTTCTTTACTGTGTAGCACTCAGTGGCTCGATGGCCTCCACAGAGAGCCACTGAAAACAGGGCTCGCCAGGCATTGCTTTGATTAATGCCACTTCTGAGGCGTCTCCAAGACCCTCCCTGTGCCCGTGCTGTGGCCCTGGTGGAGCTTTCCCACCGCGTGGTGGGGCCATCTCTGTGGGCGCCGTGCCCCCTTCCCTCCTCTTCCCTCCTGGGGCCACACTGGGTGAAGGATGCACTCTCTCCTGATTGCTTCACCAACACATGTGCTTCAATTAGAGGGTTTGGCAGATATAACAGGTTCTTAAATATTTCAGAAAAATAAATGGCAGATAAGTTTCCTAAACAGTTAATTGTTGGGACTTTTTCTGGGAAGATACTTTTCTCTGTTCCTCCCACTAAGAACAACTAAATTCCCCCAACATTAAATATAAAACACACGCAAGAAGCTTGGAAGGACCAAGTCTAGGGACCAGGTTTAGGGCTGAGGGCAGGAGGATTGCACATTCAAGACCAGCCTGGGAAATGTATTGAGACCCTGTCTCGCAATCAAAAATTAAAAATGGTCTGGAGAAGTAGCTCAGTGTGAAGCCCTGGGCTCAATCCCCAGCACCATGAAGAAGAGGAGGAGGAAGATGGAGAAGAGGAAAGAAGGAAAAGAAGGTGACTCCAGAAGGTGAGGGAGGAAGAAGGCTGACAGCCAGGCACGGAGGGACCTACACCATGTTCTCCTTTCCTTCGTAAATTCTAGCATTGGAGCTGAAGAAGTCAGAGCCCCGGGCCACCAGTGGGCAGGGTTTTAGTTCCTTTTGCTGCTGGGACGGAACACCCAAGATCCATAGCTGAAGACAGGAAAGATTTATTGTAGCTCACAGTTTCAGAAGGTCTCACCCAGTCCATTCATGGGTGGCTGACAATGGTGGAAGCACATGGTGGAGGTCTACCTGGAGAAAAGCCCTTCACCTCATGGCAGACAGAAAACCAAGTGAAAGAAAAGCCAGTTGATGTCTAGAGGCTAGACAGGACACCGCATTGGTAGGAAGACCTGACACAGTGTTTCTTCTTCTTTCTTTTACTTAGCTCAAACTGCCAGTTGGACCCTCTAAACCAGGGTGGGTGCCCCCTCTCACTTCTTGACCCACCGGTCAATAACGCACACCTGAAAGCTCTGCCCTGGGTGTTTCCTAATCTCAGCAGGTTGACGCAGTCCCTCCAGGTCAAGCCCCAAGCATTGCCTCTTCCTGTCCGGCCCCACCTCCCAACAGCATGGCTCCACAGGTATGCCATCATATCCAAGTACATGAGGATTTGGGGGGATATTCCAGATCCAAACTATAATAGATACAGGCACCCAGAAGGCCCTCTGTCGGCCAGACACCAGCAAGGGCAGTGAGCCAGCCAGGATGCCTGAGACAGTTGCTCTACCACAGCCAAGCACCTCAGGAAAACCTTGGTTTCATCCACAAGCACAGTTTGGAATAGGGAGTCCAGACCCCACTCCTCGTAGTCCAGAGGGTACAGTTGTATGTGCATGCAGTGTGGTACCCATAGCAACCACCAGGAAGGCCACGCTAAGAACAAATTCAGGGCCAGTGCTGGTAAATCAAAATGAAGTTGTAAGTAAATGTTTAATTTGTAAGAAGGAAAGAAAAAAAGAACATAAAATGGGAACCAGAGAAGATAAATGGAAGACAAAAAATAAAATGACAGACTTAAAACCTAATAAATCAGTAATTACACTCATCGTAATAGTATAATGTTATAATACCAAGTAAAAGACAGAAGCCAGCTGGGTAGATTTAAAAAATGACCAACCATATATTGCCTCCAAGAAACTTACCCCAAGTACAGTTGTATAGATGTGTCGAAAGTGGAAGGACCAGAAAACCTCTGTAAAGATTATTCAGAAGAAAGCAGAAATAGATGCATCATTGTCAGATAAGGTTGGCTTTAGAGCAGAGAAGATTCCTTAGAGACTGCGAGAATTATGATGTTGCAAAGGGGTTAGTTAACGAAGAGGACACGGCAGTGCGTTTGCATGAAGTAACTGAGCTGCCAAGTTTGTAAAGCCCAAGCCAACCGCAAAGAGAGACCAGCAGAACACACGTGTAGCTGGGACATAAGCACTTCTCTCTGGCAAACAACTTGACAGAAATCCATCAAGAATGCAGAAGAACTCAAAAGCTCCCCCAGGCAGACTGTGTTCAGAGCACGATGTCTACAAGCAGCAGAATGAACATTATTTATCAGTGCCTGTGGCACACGTGCCAACATAGACTGCATCTTGGGCCATAAAGTGAACCTCAATAAATTAAAGAGAATGGAAATCATATGGAATCATTAAAAGAAAGATAATCGAAAAATATACAGACATTTAAACCTAAAAAGTACACTTCTAAAATATTCATACATCAGAGAGAAAATCTCAAGGGAAGTTAAAAAAACACATTCATAGCATGAAAATGTAGAAAATATTGACACATCAGAACTTGTGGAGCACCACTAAGCAGTCCTGGGAGGGAACTTTACAGCATTAAGTGCTTACATTTGAAAAAAGTGAAATTCTTAATCAATTGCTAAGTTGTGGTGCAAGAACTTGGAAAATGAAGAGCAAAATAAACCAAAGCAGGAGAAAAAGGGTGATCATAAAGACAAGAACAGAAATCAGTGAAATCGACACCAGACAAACAACAGAGAAAGTCAGTAAGATAGGGAGCTCGTTGTTTCAAAATATCAGTAGAATGGACAAAGCTCTAGTAAGACTTCCCAGCAAAAACCGAAGTACAACTTGCCAATATCAGCAGTGAAGTAGAGATGGGGATAGGACCACAGACCCTACAGTCACCAAGGGGAACCAGTTACCATCTTATTAATCGTAGACACAAGAAGAAAAATCGCGTTGTTTTTATCAGTTGGTGCAAAAAAAATTGACAAAATTTCATGCATCTTCAGGGTTAAAAAGAATTTAATACAAATAGAAATATGAGCACTTCCTCAACTTGATAAAACTTACCTGCAAAACTTTTATGGCTGCATCACACTTAACGGATAAAGCTGAATGTTTTCCCCTGAGGTCAGCGTCTACACAAAGCCATCCACTCTCATCGCTCTTAATGCATTCCAGCCAGAGAAGAAGTCGGAAGGCAGACGGGAGAGGAAGAAATAGAACTGTTCCTTTTTGGAGGGGACGTGATTGGTTAGAGAAAATCCTAGTATGTCTACAACAGCTTTTATAGCTGAGAAGTGAGTTCAGAGGGTCTTTCAGGCTGCAGGGTAAACACACAAAGTCAGTTGTGTTCCTGTGTCCTACCAAGGGCAAACCCTTGGCCAAACTAACCAAAAAGAGGGACAAGACCTACATCTACACAAGGAGTGCTAAAATGGGGGTGTTACAATGACATGCAGAGATCCCTAGGATTGTTAGGGACTACTCTGGAATCTATATTTCAATAAGCTGGAGAGTCAAAGAAGTGGAATAAATTTATAGACACATCCTAATGAAACTGAACCAGGAGAATATAAAATACCTAAGTAGATCGGTCATAAGCAATGGTTTGAAGCAGTAATAAGAAGTCTCCCCACAAAGAAAAGCCCAAGACCAGACAGGTTCACAGCTGAACTTTTATCAGGCTTAAAAAAAAGAACTAGCACACGTGTTTCCCAGACTATCCCATGAAGTAGAGATGGAACCGGTACTTCCAACTGCACTGTACAAGCCCCATCACCCTGATCCCAAAATTGACAAGGACTTGTCAGGAAAGAAAAGTATAGGCTGATATCCCCGATGAAATGGCTACAAAAACCCTGCATAAAATATTTGCAAACTGAATTCAGCAAGACATTAAAAAGATCATACACCAAGATCAAGTTGGTTTTATTCCAAGAGTGCTTGGGTGGTTCAACCTGTGCAAATCAATAAGTGCAAACAGAACTTGGATAAAATTTACAGGACCCTCTTGATTGACTCAGAGAAAGCCTTAGTCAGAATTCGTCATCTCTTAAACTTCAAGGATACTAGGTATGAAAGGACTATCCACAATATGGGAAGGGCTATCCATACAGCCCACAGCCAGGGTCAGGCTCTGGGGAAATTGCAACTCAGGAAAGCAGTGAGAATTTCCATTCCTCTCTGATATTTGGAACTGCCAAGTCAATTCAGCAATATAGTGGGGTACGAAGTCAACATCAAAGAATCAATAGCTTTATTATTCACCAAGAATGGGCTAGCTGTGAAAGGAATTCATGGAAAAAGTTTCTGATCAAGAGTTTTAGTGTTTTGAAGAACCCGTGTGCTGTGTTCCATCCTTGCTGCACTAATTTGCAGTCACAGTGGTAAGCTATGAGGCCCCTTTTAAACTGGGCACGGTGGCACAGATCTGTAATCCCGGCACTCTGGGAGGCTGAGGCAGGAAGATCACAAGTGTAAGCCCAGCCTGGGGAACTTAGCAAAACATAACCTGAAAATAAAAATCGACAAAGGGTTGGTGATGTAGCTCCATGCAAAAGGCCCTGGGTTCAATTCCCAGTACCACCACCTAAAAATTCTTTTATTTCATATATTCACAGGCATTTATAATTTTTCATCTTTTTAATAACATTCATTCTATTCTATTTTATTTTTATTGATGCAAGGTCTTGCTGTATAGGCCAGGGTGGTTCTGGACTTGTTATGTAGCCCAGGCTGGTCTTGAACTCACAGCAATTCTCTTGCCTTAGTCCCCCAAGTGCTGGGATTACAGATTTGTGCCACCGTGCCCAGGTTATGTGGTGCTGGAGAGTCAAACTCGGGGCCTCGTGCTTGCTGGACAATGCTGTGATCACCGAGTCGCACCACAGAACGGCCTTTCTGAGTCGGCCGGGGTGCCACTCTGCTCATGGGGCTCAAGTGTCATCTTTCTTCACAAGAAAGTGCTTGAGAAAGTTATTTGCAGAAACACAGCATGTGGCTGGCTGCTTGGCGTGGGCGTCCACCTGTAGTGGCAGCTGCCATGTCATGTGGAGGTGGAAAGCAGCCACCTGTGCGGTGGCTTGGCCATGTTTACCCAGCATGCTAAGCATGGTGCCTGCTGCGTGGCTGCCCTCCCCGCCCAAGCACAGTGAGGTCTTCAGTCCTCCATCCAAGTCACCTCCCCTCGGAGGGGAAGGCTAACGTGTAGTAATTGGTCTTATCAGTGTCTTGGCTTTCATAAGACAGAAATAACCTGTGTATTGGGTTTCATCTCAACTTAGAGATTTTCACGTGTTGGCCAGGGAGCCCTGAGCACACAGTCACACCAGAGCCAGCAACCCAAGGTCACGTTGGGGTACCCTTGGGGGGTGACACCTATCTCGTTGGATGTCCTCAGTATAACAAGCAGGGCCCTTCTCCGAGCCCCCCCCCCCCACTGTTCTTGGTCACGTGTTCCTGTATCCTATGGAAGGACCGGTCACAGGATGTCATTATCTTTGGGAACCCGCAGCTGTTAGGGTGCTGCGAATCGGCCGTGACGAGCTGGAGAGCAAGGGATGGGAAGGACTTGGTGCGGGTGTGACTGGAAGCAGAAAGGCGTATGTGGGTACAAGGGGTCTGCAGGAGGTTAGAGCCTTGGCTGGGTGACACATCAGGGCGCCCTGGGCTGCTCCCAGTGCGAGGAGGCGTGGCATGGGACTCAGCTGCAACTCCGCTGTTGCAGGTGTGCCCGGTCTGCAGACTTCTGGTTTCTTGCCTTTAATTTTATTTTTATGTTACAATGAAAAGAATTTTATTTTTCCGCAGTAATGAAGGTGGAAGCCAGGGCCTTCATGCTGCGCTACATCCCCGGCCCAGTGTTTGCTTTTGATTCTGAGACAACGTCTTGCTGAGTCAGTAACCGGCCCAGGCTGGGCTTAAACTTGTGGTCCTCCTGCCTCAGAGAGCTGGGATTACAGGTATGCATGTCTTAGTTACTTTTTTGTCTCTGTGACTAAAGAGCTGACACGCATAGGTTAGGGGAGGAACGGTTTCATTTCAGCTCATGGTTTCTGAGGGTCACAGGCAACTCAAGAGCAGCCGGCAACAGTGGAAGGACGTGGTGGAGGTGAAGGTGGAGGCAGCTCCTCATGGCCGTGCCAGCAGCAGGCCAACTCTTGTCAAGTCACGTCAGGCCCAGTCCAGTCCCAGAGGAAGGAAGCAGCATATTTATTCTTCCAGGTCCCGTCCCAGTGACCCACTTCTTCCAGGTGTGGCTCTAATCCACTCGTCTGTAATCCACCCCTCCAGACCAGGCCTCAATCGGTTCCATAGGCAATTTATAACATCCAAGGACACGAGCATCACCAGGCCTGGCTTATGATGAAAAAAATTTAAGACACAGTTTTAGTACTTATCTATATGCGTGAGCTCTATTATGGATTTAATGTGTTGCCTAACCCAGTTCCTCTTTACTCAAAACAAACAAACAACAGACAAACGAAGGACATAAACCCAGGCCGCTGCAGGTTGGGTGCTCCTGGTGTTAGCGTTCCTTATTTTTTAAACCTTATATTTTAGATATTTTAAATATCAGGCCCATCACTAACACTGGAGATCCTTAGTGCGAGCCATGCGCCGCCGCAGCGGGCGCTGTTGGCCGTGTCTTCAGTCCCCAGACCCTTCCATTGCGGCGGGGCCACGGTGGTGGCGGCTAAGCCTCGGGGAGGCCGGCACAGGGGTGACGAAACACAGCTCTTTGGCACAGAGCAGACTGCTTATGCCCTTGTTTTATTGCTTACTAAAGGCCAACAGTCTACTTTAGAGAGATCGATATTCTTGAATTGCAAACTTTTCAGACGCTGCAGGAGATAGATCCTTGTCAGGCCTGTCCCGGTGGGGTTGGGTCCCCACACAGTTGGGCCCTCCTGTGGGCCGGCGCTGTGGCCTCTGCCTCCCTGGAAGTTGCAGCCAGCCGTCTCCAGAGAGCACCTTGCAGATGTGGCCCCTGCTGATGCCAGAGCCCCAGGCCTTGAGGAAAGGATCTCTGTGCCTGCGCGGCCAGACTGCCGGAGGGCCCCCCCCCCAACTCACGCTGCCTCTCCCTTACATCGCGGTGCGATTGCCAGTGCGCCGTGAATCTTCGCCTAATTGTCGTCCTTGTTGCTATCCGGTGACTCCGGTGCCCCAAGTGTGTGTGTGTCTTGCTTTCCAGACTGGGACTGGGCTCAGAGGGAGATGTGGGATAAGTTACCTGTGGTGGGACCGAGTGAGTTGTGCCACTCGTCCCCGCTGAGCCCGGTGCCCTTGGGGCCTGGGTGGCACCTGTCTTTCCTGTCACACTTCCACACCGTGACAGACACTTGGGAAAAGTCAGCTTGAGAGGAGGAAAGGGAGCTGGGCCTGTGGTGCCCTCCTGCCACTGTAGGAGGCCGAGGCGGGAGGGTTACAACCTCAAGCCTAGCCTGGACAGCTCAGTGAATTAGCAAGACCATAACTCAATAAAAAAATTTAAAAAGCCCAGTGCAAAGGCCCTTCTGAGTTCAGCCTTCAGTACTGCAAGAGAAACAGCCCCAGCAACAAAACTCACAGACAGCAAGGAGCTGACGAGGGCGGTGTGTCTCAGCTCCTCAGCTCAGGTGGCAGGGGTGTCAGTCTGCAGTGGTGGGGTCCTGTCCCGGGGGCAGGGGTGGAGGGACGGTCCAGGCCCTGTTCCCCTGGGGGCACACTCCAGTGACCTGGCTTCCCCCTCCTGTCTCACCTCCTGCAGGGCCACCGCCTCCCAGCAGTGCCCCGGGCTGGGACTGGCACGTGGCAGCCATGCTGCCATCCCCGAGAGCTGAGGATGTGGACATTCACGGGGCCCACTGTGTACCTGGGCCTATGCAGACAGTGGCGCCCGTGTTCCCTCCGCTCGGGCCCCTCTCCCCTCCTGAGCTCCAGAGAGCCTGGCCCGGAAGCCACTGCGGGAGACCCTGGCCTGCCCACTCTACTGTCTGAGGGGCTTCCCTGCCCACCCATGCCAGTGGTGGGTTGGGTGGGAACAGCTCGCCCCTCCCACTAGCCCATAGCTGGGAGAAGACAAGAAGTGGGGAGGTGAGTGGCAGCTGGACGCTGTGCCGAGGGGAGGGGTGTCGGAGCCTGAGAGGAAGGTGGGGACATCACTGTGATGTGTCTGGGGGCACTGGACCACATGCCCACTTCCATTCCAAGACATGCCAGGGCCGCCGAGTTCCTGGAGAAAGGCTGGCCTGCCCCAGGCTCCCTCATGGCCTGTTAAGTGGACCGAGGTCGTGAGCCGGGTGGTCTCCCCCATGGCGCAGGGGACAGTTGGGGATCAGGAGTTGGTAAACTGTGAGCTGGGTATCCAAGGCAGGTGACTTCCTGGTTTCTGTGGCCTGTAAACTAAAATATGTTAACTTTAAAGGAGTTGAACAACAACAACAAAAAACCCATACTATTTCAAAACATATGAAAATGATAAGAAATCTAAATTTCTGTGACTGTACATAATAAAGTTTTATCAGTACATAGCCTCTGCCTCCTGAGTGCTGGGATTACAGTTGTGTGCCACCACGCCCAGCTTGGTGGTCCTGGGGAATTGAACTCAGGGCCTCGTGCTTGCTAGGCAAGTGCTTTCACTGCAGAGCCATTCCTGCTGTGTGAGGGAGCCTGTGGCTTTAATCAGGTGGCAAGTTTGTCTGCCCCAGGAATCAGAAGCGTCCCACTAGGGACGTTTCGTAGGCCGGGCCTTTCCCTGCCCCAGGTAACAGCAGCAGCAGCAGCCAAGGCAAACATCTACCATGCGTTCGACCTCCAAGATGAGTTTTTCTCTGGGTCTGGACTCGCACACTTCCGGTTTCCACAGAGGAGCATGTATGCGTCTGTCACAGGCCGTGGGGCCCAGGCTTTGGCATACAGTCCCCAGGTACCCCAACGTACAGAATTGCAGTCCTGCCAAACTGTGGGTGGCAGGAGGTGTGAGCCCGCGCGGCTGTTGTGGAAGATGGTTGGTGGGCATGTGCTTCACCTTGCTGTTGGGGTGGTGTTCTTACAGCACGCCGGGGACAGTGTCCCAGAGCCAGGACGCTGCTGCAGGGAGGTATGACACCCGACGGGCTCTGCTTGGAAGACAGCGGGTTGCCTGGGGGGAGACGTTGAAGCAGGGTGAGTACCACATCCCAGTAGGGGCCCAGAGTGCACAATACGCAAGGGTAAGGGCTTTCGGGGAGAGCTGGAGGGAGTTGAGAGAGCGAATGGGTAATTACGCTCCTCCTGGGATCTAGAAAGAAGCCCTGGTGGGGGAGAGAGCGGGTAGGAACTCTGTTTCAGGGTACCGTGCGTGAAGTCCTATTGGATGTCAGGGGGACTAGTGCGTAAAGAATCTGCTCAGGAAATAAGCTAAAAGGAGGCTGAAAAGTAAACCCGGTTGGTTGTTCGTGCCTTAGTAAGAGATGGTGGCGTTCGGAAGCCGAGGACCGGATTTGAGCAGCCCCGCAGGGAGGTCGGGTGTTGCTGGATTGAGGCCCTCATCCGAGGCTCAACCTCTTGGAGCACCGCGTCGCCGGGGAAAGAGTGAATGGAGACTGTGCTTTGGCAGAGTGAGATGACGGATGGATCTGTCTATTTTAGCCAGGGTTCTGGGTGCAGATACAGAATTGTACCTGAGAATTTTAAACCACAGGCTGTTCTCCTGTGGTCTGTGGTTTGAACCTGTGTTGCTACTTGATCTGCTAAACCATAAACCCATAAGCCAATTAATATTTAAACACAGCTCTTGGAGGTCCAGATCCAGAAACACTGGAGAACCCTTTGTCAGGCCAACCCTCATGCACAAAACAGTGACAAACTCTAGAAGCTACTGAAGAATGAAAAAAAGTAGTGTGAGGCTGGAGAACAGCTGACCCTTGGAAGAAAAGTTGATTTGGCAGGTGGTAGCTCTGCTGGTCCCACTTCAACCCTGAAAACGTTATCAGCCCACACAGCAGGAAAGCATCACTATTTTATTGAGATGAAGTGCCAAAATAAGGACTTACGGCTGTGAGAGAGCAAAAATTAAGAACAGTCTTAGGAGACACAGGCAAAAGCCCACAGATCTTAGGGGTACTACCCATATGCACCTCACTTTCCCATGAACTCTACAGAAGAGCCACCAGACCCTTCGAGAAAGCAGTAGCAGCACGGTTAAAAAGGAAAGCAGAATTTTAACGTTCCCCACAGGCGTGTGGGCAGCTGTCCCATCACTGGGACAAAAATGCCAGACATCTACAACTTGAAGAGGAGATACTTAATCTGACTCATGGTTCTAGAGGGCTCAGTCCATGGTTGGCTGGCTCTGAGGCGTGGAAGAAGGGTGTGCTTGCTTGACCCATGACAGCCAGGAAGGAGACAGAGGAAGGAGGAGCTGAGCTGAAGAACACACCCTTTCAAGTCACACCCCAGTGTCCCACCTCCAACCAAGCCCTGTCTCCTAACAGTACATCCAGCCATGAACTCGCCCATGGATGAACCCACACATGAGCAAAATACCTCTGTGATCCACTCACCTTCCACACACTGGAGGCCGTGGGGGTCATTGTAGATCTAAGTCATAACAATGGGGTCAGAGTATGAAGTTAGAATCTCATCAGATTGGAAGGAGTTGGCCTTTGCATGGAGATGCCAGAGGGTCCACAGCTGGAGGAAATATGTCACAACCATGAAGATTACGACGAAGCAAAGCTGAGGCTCTAGAGCCCCAGTTAGGAGACGGGGGCTGTGTGTGTCCAGGCTGGTGAGGAAGCAGTCACAGCAGGTTCAAGATCCAGAGCAGAGGAGCAGCCCGTGGGTCGTGACCGTATCCTGCACACAACATAACAGCACTGCAGGGGAGACGTGACACAGTGTCACCCGCAGTCAAGAGGAAAAGCAGGGGCCCGGAGCAGGCCATGAAGCCTTGTCGGTAGAATTAACCTGCAATTGTCTTCACGCAAGTAGAAAGTAAAAACTTTGAATTTAATGTGAAGCGAAGACACAAAAATCATCACAGGAAGGAAATAAATGTGATATTCCAGCAAAGAACTGAAGTTGTGAAACCCAAAGAGAGTGAAAGACGTAATTTAAATATACGACCGTCATGTATTGATTTTAACAGCAAATTAAAGATGGTGAATTGGTGGTTCCAAACCTTGTGATGTGACTACCAAGACCACGCATTCCTGGGTTAGCATGATTCAGGCCCGGGCGACAGAGCTGGATTAAAAAGGCAAACTCCAAAGATGTGGTGTTCCTAGGAGACTCACAGCAGTTCTGAAGATGGGGAAAAATAAAAGGAAAGCGTACCTCTCAAACCACGAACGCACGGGAACCGTGAAGGTCTGTTAACAGGATGCTGAATATATTTACATTGCAAATAGATATAAATTCTGCCCAAATTGATTTAAAATGGATTATTACTGAGATACATGGTAATATAAAGACAAAAACTACATAAGGAATATTTATGTTGCAAATAATAAAGCTTTTGAAAGATGAAACAAAAGTAAATAAAATTAAAAGGAGAAATATACAAAATCTGAATGAGAGTCCTGGGCTCAATGCCTGATACCACAACAAACAAAGACCCAAACAAAAACCAATTAAATACAACATCAGTTACAAGCTAACTTGATCTGGTTGGCATTCATATATGAAACAACTTGGTCATACATCCTTTTAGTGCAAGAGAATATTCGACATGATAAAACATGTAATCTCACAAGACAAGTGCCAGTAAATTTAATTAGTTGAAAAATTTATCCAGCGTGTTTGGTGTTGGCAAAATAATTCAGTTAGGTATTTATACAGCAAGAGGTCTAGAAAAGCCCTTCCACATCTGTCAGCTGGAAAACACTTTTAGTTAACTCCTTCCTGGGTCCCAGATGAAAGCATAAACAAAATTATGATGTATTTTACAGTGAAATAAAAATGAAAGAGCAACAGATAAAAGTTTGTTAGGAGCAGGCGAAGCAGCAAAGAAAAAATTAGTCCTTAGAGAAAAGAACTACAGAGTGTCATTGCGTACGTCTGAGTAACTGTTCGGGATGAAGTAAGGGTGTTTTAGACAAGGGACGGGGGTGACTGGTCAGCCGTGGATCCTCATGGGAGTGACTGGTCAGCCGTGGATCCTCCCTGACAGAACTGTTACAGGGCTTACTCCACAGAAAGCAAAACCGGCAAGAAAGAAAAACTTAGATGAAATAATAGGTGGTGATTAAAGAAGCTGGTGCTCCTGTGCATAAATTTAAATATATATTGTCCGTATTTTTTCATTGGCTACTTGAAGACAATGCCTATAAGAACATAGAAGAAATTGTTAATGAAGTTACTTCCAAGAAGTAATTTTACAATAAAAACGAAAGAATGATTTTTCTTTATTACCTTCCAAATAATGGTAAGCAAATTTGACTTCATAACCTATTTGAATTAAGTTTTTCTCCATGGGAAAGGAAATTTTTATCCTAGGCAGAGCCCACAAAACCTTTTAGATAGCAGAATTTTAAAAAACATGGTTGAACATGGAAATAAATAATAGAAATTATGCAGCTTAAAAAACGAATATCAAGAGATTAAAGGAAAAAAAGAGGAAAGCCTTAAAAATTAGTGGATCCATATCAAGAGACCTGACAAGATGCATGAAGGGAGGGAAGAGAGCCAGGGCTGAAAATATTTGGAACAAGAGTCACTGAAATCCCTAAATTTGGTCAAAAACTATAATGTAAGTGAAGAGTTCAATAAATCTCAGAAACTAAATTCAAAGACACCGGACTCAACAGGTCATTGCCAAGCTTCCAAAAGCCAAAATGGAAAGAACAAAGAACAATAACAACACAAAAAGAAAGGCTTTGAAAGCAGAAAGAAAGTGGCGTGTTCCACACAGAGAACAGTAAGGTCTATAGGCCCCACCTCACCAGAAACCACGGAACGCCGGACGTGTCGGAATGCTGTAGTCAAAGGACTGGAGGGAAAAAAACTGTCACCAAGAATTCGGTGTCTGTGGAAATGATCTTTCTAAACCGAAGAGTTCTATGAGGACAGTTTCACGAGACCAGTGGGTTTCACAGTTGTACTGAAGAACATCTGCCAGGCTGAGGGACAAGGGAGTAGGTGTCCCTCTGGGTCGACATGTGAAAGGGTGTACACGTGTGTGCTGATGTGTGCGCACACTTCCTCTCTGTTGTGCCAACATCTGTTGCAAAGTTACGTCGTCAGAAGTAACTGAAAATTAGCTTCCAGTAGATCATGATAATGTAAAGATACCTGTTGCAATCCCAAGAACAATCTCTAAAAATAATTTGAAGGAATGATAAAAAGTGTCGGCAGCGTGTTGTTAGACCAGCTGGACAGTTGACAGTGGTTCCTGGTGGCCGGTGAGCAGCATCCACTTGGCATAGTATGTCAGGAAATTGCCGGGGATGCTGCCACATAAAGTCTCCTTATGAGACAACTCTTACCTTGGTGTTGACCACTGAATGAAACTGTTTCGATTGCTAAGTGACTCACATTATTTTGAGACCTAAAATGTGAGGTGACTGTACCAGAGACTCCGCGTGTAGTGGCTGTGCCAGGAGAACGCTCCCGTTGGGTGGTAGCTGCCAAGAACTGCCCAGTGAAAATGGCACATTCAAGAGGCCGTTGGGGAAACGGCAGAAGGAGCCAACCCCAGACACGAGCAAGAAGCTACTTAGCTTTGGTCACCAAATATGAGGTAGGATTGAAAAATACAGTGACTATTTAAATTTAGAAATTTACTACAGTAAAAGACCCCTTGCTGTGTACCTGCCTGGAGACACTCCCCTGGCTTCGAACCCACGTCTCCCGTCATTCTGGCCTTTTTCCTGAAGCAGCCCCGGAAGTCCTCTTTCCTGAGCGCCTTTACAAGGCAGGAACAAATGTGGTGAATGTTGGTGTGCGCGTCGTCTGGTGGAAAGGCCGGCGTGGAAAACCCGATGGCATCCCCGCCTCCCCTTCCGTCACCACACTCTGTGACTCTGGCTCTTCCCGGAAGTCAAAATGTGCACGAAAGTCAAACATTTTGAGTTGATTCAGGACACTGAGGCAGCCAAGACAGTGCAGCTAAAGACCCTCAGGAAAGAGGCCCTGGAGCTGCTTCAGCAGGTGGCAAGAACGAGGGGACGGGGTTCAAAGCCAGGGGATCCGTGTCTTTCACTCAGATAAAACTTTAAAATGTAAGGGTTGGCTGCATTTCTCTACCACAGCTCATAAAGTCCCCAAAAGGCCCCTTACCCCCCGGTGCATTAGTGCCCCTTGTGACAGCTGTGGTCCCGGGGAGAAAGTGTGGCCTGCGTGATATCACGCGAGGTGAAGGCTCCTCACCCTGAAGGCAGCTGCCCTGTGGCCTGCCGATGGCCAGACAACGACCAGGAAAGGAAGAGGCCAGTCCTTGGACTGGACAGTCAGGTCATGTCTGTCTGGCGTCAGAGAGATTAGTGGACATGAACAGAAATGTGGTGGGATTGGTTTGGCCCTTGGGACACAGCCAGGGCGGGTGTGTGGCTGCTGCACCAGCGACGAAGCCCTGGGGAGAGCAGCGGGCTCTGGGCCCGCTTGGTGGCAGCGGCCTTCACGATGGCCTCCCCTCCTCGTGTCCTCCCCTCCCGGCGGGCAGCCCTGTGTCCCAGTGAGGTGACTCTCTCCTTTGCTCCTTCCTGCGCAGCCAGGGAGGTGTGGCAGGCCTGACCAGCCCTCGGGGTGGGAACGTGACGGTAGGATCTCCAGTACCGCGCTCAAGTTGCCAGGTGTCTGTGGCCATGGCGCATGGCACAGCTGCCCCTTCCTGAAGGACATGAGGCCAGAACCACCGGGCTGAGCCACCGCTGGCCTCCTGTACTCCCTCTGCCACGGTGCACTAAAATCCAACATCAGGTGTCCTTCTGTAATTTTATAATTTTCTGCAACTGTGGCATCTGGTAACAAACTTAGTCTATGGACTTGCCTAAGAGAGTCCGTTCTGTGAAACTTGTTGGGCTTTCTTCCGTAGGCTGTATTTTCTTGGGCTGAGCTAAAACGCTCTTCTGTTAAGCCCTGGATGACGTTTCTTTGTAACCCGTGCAACCTTGCGGAGTCTCCGCGTTGCTGTAACCTTCCTTGGTTTTGCAGGAACAGAGTGTGCTTAGTGCTGATTTGCTCAGCCCCACCTAGATAACCACTAGGTGTCCGTCTGGAATTGGTTACTCTCAAAGGACTCTAAATGCAATAGGTCTCTCTGTCAGCCCGCCAAACAACCCACCAAAGGTCAAGGTACGCGTGGCAAACTGTGATTGGTCGCTGTGTACTCATGATATACTGTCCTGCTGAACCCTGTATAAGCCCCTGCTGCCACTGTCCGGGGCTGCTCTCTGGAAACTCACTCAGAGTTACTGGGACAGCCCGCTGTAGACCATCTGCCTGACCGTAAGAAAAGAAACCTTACTTTGCGCCAGTTGGTCTTTGGTGGTCCCTCAGTTTTGACCTGTAACACCTTCAGAGACTGATGGTGTGAGGTTGTGAGACCTCTCCATTAACCCCGCCTGTGTTGGCTGGGGAGGGATGGCTGTGCCCCACCCACTGCAGGGGTGGGGCAAGGGCAGGCCCACCCGAGGACTGGGGGTGGGCAGGGAAAACAGTGTGTTCCTCGGCAGGCTGAGCACTCAGGCAGGAACGCCAGAGGTCCATGGAGGAGGCTCAGGGCCACGTGAAGCCACGTGTTGTAGAACTGTGTTTAGATGGAATTCAAGGGCATGAAACTGTGGTGACCAAAACTGACCATGTTCTGCCAGAGCTGGGGTGGCAGTGGGGGTGTGGGGGAAAGGGGAGGGGAAGGGATAACATGTCTGGGGTCAGGGCCACCGCCCAGATCTTGAGTGTGGCTGTGGACGCTGGCAGAGTCACTTGGTACAGTCCTCTGCTGCACACTTACACAGTGAGGCCTCCGTGCGGTGTTTAAACGAGGGAAGCCACCACATTCTGTGATGATGAAAGTGTTAAAACCCATGAGCTGGCCCCACGCAGCCACTTCCAGCACCTGCCGAGGTCCGGTGGTGATGTTGAGTGTGGATTACGGCCGCTGCTCAGTGGCGCCAGGGAAGCGCATTCGTGGAGAGGGGGCAGCTGGCTCCTGCCACCTCCGGGTGGCTCTGTGGGGGTGGCCGGCGGCACATTCCCCTCCTGGGCTGCGGTCTTTGTAGACATTGATGCCAGAGGTTCCTCTCCCTGGCTCCGTTTTCAACCTGTGTTCTTCTGAGGAGGGAACCCAGTCCTGTGTCCCAGCCTATGATAATGGCCCCAGAGAGAGGGCTGGGCAGGGCCACTGGGACCTCTGTAGGTGTGTACACCCTGTGGCCTGTTGTTTTTTTTTTTTTTTTAAGTCTTTCCCAAGTCACATAAAAATGTGTACTACAGTTGTCTAGCAAGCTCCTCTGAATTGAAACATTCCTTCCTGGAAGGAGGAGGGGGCTCCTAAGACGCTGGAGGTCCACAGCTCACAGGTGGAACTTCCAGAGCCACACGGCCCCCCTCCCCCAGGGTGCAGAAGCAGTGACTGATGGCGGGAGGGGACCTGTGCCAGGGGGCTTCTCAGTGACTCCAGAGCCCTGAGGTGCTCACGCTCCTATGCTACGGCTGGGTCTGGGACAATCTTCCAGGGCCTCGTGTTCAGAAAGCAGTTCAAGCATGGGGTTAATCTCGTCAGGAGGGGTGGAGCACTAGGGCTGAGCTGGAAGGGGCGGGTCTCT
Source organism: Ctenodactylus gundi (assembly GCA_004027205.1). Classification (NCBI taxonomy): domain Eukaryota; kingdom Metazoa; phylum Chordata; class Mammalia; order Rodentia; family Ctenodactylidae; genus Ctenodactylus; species Ctenodactylus gundi. Next base: position 65,582 of record PVKB01004568.1, read on the forward strand.
GGGGTAAGACTTAGAAGGATATAGCTCCTCACTAGCTCCGCCCTTGGCTGTCCGCTTCCTGTCCACCATGGTGTGAGCAGCTTCTCTCTGGAGCACATGAATGGACTGAGATCTTTTGAACCTGTGAGCTACGAAAAATAAATCTTTCCTCCCATAAGCTATGGTTGTTGGGTATTCTGGTCCAGCAACAGAAAGTAACCAAGACAACCTGTAAGTGACCCTTCACCCATACACCCGTAGGTGACCCCCAAAACTCAGAGGTTCACCAAGTTGGACTTTGATCAGTTGTCTCTGCCCAGTCTGTTGAATAGACTTTTGTTTTCACACCCTCCTGGGGAAGTTTAATGCAACAATAGTTAATCTACGTATGTAAGTACCAAAAGTTCCTTTAAAATATTTTTCATTATAACCTTAAAAATTAATACCAAAGAGCAGTGGCCACAGGTTGGACACATCTGCTCCAGACAGAAACTTAGGAGGGACTTGGGCACTTGGGACTTGAACAGAAGGGGTGTGTGTGTGTGTGTGTGTGTGTGTGTGTGTGTGTCTATGATGATTTAGAATTGTCTACAGGTTGTTGTGTGGGAAGAAGGGCTGGCACCATGGAGCAGTTTGGGGGACACTGGGCACAGTGGGATGAAGTGGTCCAGAAGGAGGTCCCAGGTGGCCCTGGGGTGGTGGTCTGGAGGAGGGGAGACAAGCTTGAAGTGGAGTAACCGAAGCTCTCTTTGGGGAGGGCTTTGGGGAGGCGTAGAAGACCCCTTCCTCTCAGGTCCCGCAGCCAAATGCTAAGGCATGGCCCTTTTGACAAACTGGGTTTCATCCCGCCAAAATCTTTGATGTGGCTCTCTGGAGGGAGGACCGGAGGACAGAGCCGCTAACACGAAGAGCGTGTCTGGAGTTGTGACAGCACCGATCCTGGAGGAGTGGGGCTGGAGGTGGAGGACGGATCCGGATCCACCATGGAGACGCGGACGGAGGAGGAGCCAGACAGGCTGCGCCTGAGGGGACAGCGAGGGGGACCGGCCGGCTGCCGCGCTGTGAGAGCCATCTCCGCTCGCCTCTTGCTGCCAGGAAATTCCTCTACTCTGCAGCTAAGTTTTCTCATTGTAACCTCTTGCCTCCTTAAGATTGTATCCGGTAACGCGACGCCTAATTGGCTCCACATGCTGCAGTGTCCCTGTGGGCCGGTGACCAGTGGGCGTGGGCACGCGAGCCCCTCCCAGAGCCGTGCTTCTGCCAGGGCGGCAGGTCTCAAGGGATCGGCAGGAAGAGATGGAGACGCAAGTCAGCCGGTTAATTAAATGCAGCATCCGAAATACTCTGTTGACACAGCAAATCACAGGGGCATTGAAGCAGTGGGTGTAGACAGCTCCCTGTGCACGTAGACCGGGAGCGGATGCGCCGTGGCGCCACCAGCCTGGCATGGGACCTTGAGTGGGGCTGGGGTGGAAGGCGAGAGGGAGAATGATTGCCCAGGATGCCCGGAGGCCAGCCAGCTCTGGTCCCCGCTTTGGGGCAGCTCGCTCGTAGTTCCCAGTGGCTGGCTGATGGCCCGAGCTCAGGCCTCACAGGCAGGCTGCCCGCCTGGAGGCCCCCACTCAGCCAGGTGGCCTCTGGGATGCGAGGTGGAGATGATTTTCTAGGTGGCCTCCTTCCCACCTCACCCCGCTCTCCTCCTCGTGTTGCGGACTCCACGCACGGTACTGCCGTCTCCTGTTACCCGATGGGGTCATTGTCCTGTTGTTTTCTGACGCTGACCAGTCTTGACCTCTCTTCCTGCGGCCGCCCAGTGTCCAGATGGGCCCTTTTGCTCTTTACAGTCTTCAGGCCCCTTCTTCTGAATCTCCTGCTTCGTGAGAAGTGGTGGCGGGGCTCAGGACGGGCTCCCCACGTGTCTGTGCGCCTTGCAGCGTGGGAATCCCCTCCGTTCCTTCCCACTGTGGCCCTGATGCCTTGGGGTCCCTGCCGGGTTCTGTAAGTCCAACCCTTGGTCAGAGCAGGCGCAGCGGGGGCAGCAGCTCAGGGGACTTTTGTGGCCAGGCTTGGAGGGGTGCAGCCCATCTGGTTGGTGCGGTTGTCACACGCAGACCCCAGGGCTGGGAGGAGCCTGAGGAGAAGGGACAGTGAGTTTGGAGGACCTCGAGTTGCTCTTGGCCATGTGAGGGAAGAACAGGCACCGTGTGGTTTAGTTTTATTTTCCGAGGATACTAATGCGTGCGTCTTTATAGCTCTACCACTAGAGCCACCAGGGCCACCGAGATCATCTCGGGCGGGGAGGGGCAGAGGGGAAAGAGGGATAGCTCTGCCACAGTAAAGAGCAGCAGTATAATTTAGAATAAAAAGATGTAAACAAGGAGGCCACCTGTGGCTGTTTTTCCTTCCCAGTAATTTCTGCGGTGGATGGCTGTTGGCTCCTGTTGGACGTCGCGCCACCCAGGACGGTCTGCTGTCTGTGTGTCTTTCTGCTAAGGTGTCTGATAGGGTTGTTTGCTTTTCTATGATGACAGCTTTTTCTTCTCAAGAAAGGAGTCAAGTCTGAGAGAGGCAGGAGTCTACACACATCCATGTCCTGCGCTGTGTTGTGGCTTGACGATGACGTCTGTTTTGAATGTCCTAAGGAGTGGAGGCACTTTGTGCAGTAAACGCTACGGTTAATTTCCTCTTTGGTTGTCCGCGAGGACACCTCTGTGGGAGGTCAAACCTGGGATTCAGAAGCTTAGACCCTCACACCAGCGCCTCTGGGGCCACCTCAGCCGCCACGTAGATCCGGACTTTGGCACGGCAAGGCTTTCTTGTATAGTCTCCAGTTCGGAAGAGAATGGAAGGGGTGTATGGACATTTGACCCCGTAGATGAGAAAATGTGTCCTGCTGCCATATCGCTGTGGCCTTTGCTGGGTGCGTTCTGTTCCCACCAGCCAGAGCCTGGGGTCCCACACTTGGGCCTGAGAGTCCCGTTCTTCAGGTGTGTGGAGCTAGAGTCCTGCACGGGAAGTGTCCTGCTTCAATTCCCTCCCCGAAAGTGGGGCAGTCTGGGTGGGAACGGGGCTCTTCTGTCCCCCCAAGGGCTCTGTGAGCCTTGGGGCTCCTTGCCCAGTATGTTTGAGGTCGCTTGGCACCGCACCTGTCACGAAGACCTCAGGGAATGCTGGGTGGACTTTCTCCCCCTCAGGCCTCCGTGAGTGGATTGTCCATCAGCCGAAGCGAGCTGAGGATTTTCCTGCTCATCTGCTGGCATCTTACTAGTAAAGTAAGTCAAGGAAAAAGAAAACCTTCCTCAGTGATGGGGAGAAGCACATGCTTGACAAGAAAAACGGGCTGAAGAGTGATTTTTTCCAGTGTGGATTTAAACACTTTGTTCTGCCTGTGATTTGTGCGTAGTAAGATGCCATGGTGGCTGCCATAAGGACATGCCCTTTTTAATGACAACAATATACCGAGACTCCGTCCACTCTTATTTTTAAGGTTAATTGGTTATTTTTATTTTTTGTGGTACTGGGATTGAACCCAGGGCCTTCCCATGGGGCTATGTCTTCAGCCCCTCCTGTTTTTATTTTGAGACGAGGCCTTGCTAAATTGCCCAGGCAGGGTTCAGACGTGCCATCCTCCCGCCTCAGCCTCCCATGTTGCTGGTCTTACAGGTGGGCACAGTCATGCCTCGCCTTGGTGATGTTCTTAAAAGTTATCTTTAATGGATCCTTATATATGCTCTTTAGGTGCAGAGCTCTCGGCAGTCATGTCAAAGGAAGATTGCCCAGGATCCAGGCCACGTGAAGGATGGGAGGATGCTAGACACCACCCAAGGGCATGTGGTGACAACCCGGGTGGGCGTGGCAGAGCATGCTGGGTGGCTTTCTTCTTAGGGTTTCCATGCAGCGGGGAGGAGACGGCAGAGTGCATGTCTGCTTTGTTCACTGTTGCGTGCTGCTAGATCGCCCTAAAGCTGCCTTATTACATCACTAAGGTTGGCCTAACGGTTTCTCCGTATGCAGTGAACTAAATGTGTGAGTAGACTGTAACCTGCCCCAGTCACCTGGCTGAGTCTCAGCCCATCACAAGTGGCCAGCCGCTCGAGCCACACTCCAGTAGGACAGATGGGAACCGTGACCAGTCAGCCTGCGCCATCCCTCACGTCTGTCTGTCACGGTCCCTTCCTTCTCTCCGCCTGTGTACGTAACCCCGCACCTGTTGGGTGGGGCAGGTGAGGCGCCCCCACTGCTGCCCAGTTCTCAGCGCCACACAGCGCCAGTTAAGCTCTGCAGGAGTAGACCGGTGCAGCTTTCTCCTTTAAACCAACGCTAAGCACAGGGTTAAAAATATTTATTAAGGGTTTTACAGAATAAACCAAGTCCATACATAAAGAAATGAGCCCTGAAGGACGTGGGTATGTGACTTCACATATTTACAGTGTCCGCCCTGAGCGGTCTGGGCTGCGTGACCCCAGCACTGCCCTCGAACCCTGGTGCTGACTGTTTACAGAAGCGGCTGATGCTGACCCGCCTGTGGACCCCGAGGCCGACTTAGAGAGACTGCAGAGAGCCTGTATTTTCTTTAAGAAGTTCAAGAACTACAGTCCTGAGCAGGAAATGTTTTGCAGAAAAATCCCAATTCTAGACAGAACCTGCTTGCCTCTTCACCACCCAGACATTTATTATTTACAGAAATAGAATGACAGAGATGACCAAGCAGTACCTTCCTGCTGCTCCTGCTTGGAGCCGGCCCAGGAATAGATGGTCTCGGGGGTCCAACCCGCGCTGAGAGTCCATGAATTAGTTAGTAGGGAGTGCACGCGGGCCGGAGCCAGCGAGGCCTCGGAGCAAAGGCTCTTTCTCCGCCATTACGAACAAACCCCGTTTGCCTGTTAATCTTTGTGGTCAGGAAAAGCGTTTGCCCGTGGTGAGTGCATCTCGGCAAGCCTTCCAGAACACCGCTGCCGTGGCCGGCGTGGAGCTTACCTGTTCAGGTTCCAAGAAATGTAAGATATCACAGCTAGCTGGGTTATCTGTTGTACTTAATTTAGGGGTATTTTTAAGTGGCTGTGCCAGGCCAGAGGGAATTCTTACTCACCTGAAGTTCTAAGGGAAATGTTAAATAAATAAAGCTGGTATGAACCAGGCCTCGTGGCGCAGGCCTGCGGTCCTAGCGCTCTGGGAGGCTGAGGCGATAGGCCTGCAAGCCTGAGCCCGCCCTGGGCTGTTGGGTGACTTACGGAGATCATGTCTCAACATCAGAAGTGTCAGGGCTGGGATGGCGCTCAGCATGAAGGCCTGGCTCCTCCCAGCACGGCAGTATGTAGATGAATGAATAAATAAGCTAGAGAGCGGGCAGTTGAGCCTGAACAAAAGGATGTGACTTGGAGTCAGCGACCAGGGGCAGGATCACGGGCAACTGCTGAGTGTCCTCAGGTGGGTGTCCCTCGGAGAAGCCTCGCCCATGCTGAGGACCTCAGCTTTGGGCGATGCCTGCAGGGTGTGGTTCTGGAGACAGGGAGGTGGCCCTGAAACCCTCCCTGCTCTGGACGGAGGAAAGTGGTCGGGCCAGAGTCGGAGCCTCCTGAGCGTTGGATGGGGCCAGGCCTCCCTTCTCCCTTAGCTCTGGTGGCCCAGGCCAGGACCTGCAGAGGTCTGTCAGGCTGCTGGTGACTGCTCCTGCAGGGGGTGGTGCCGGGAGAAGGGACCTCATGGCTTCTGGGTGCCACAGTGAGTGACTGTGTTTCCTTCGGCAGAGGAGAGTGGTGGGGGATGCAGGTGACCCAGCCTGGCAGGAGAGGTTCCTCGGCAGGCAGCAGGGACCTTGGAACCTTTCTACCCTGGTCCCTGGATGTGCCCGCATCCTCTTGTCAACCCAGAAGCTCTGCATCCCCAGACCTCCTAGAGATTTCCAGGGTCCAGACAGGCCGACGTGTCCTTCAGACACAGCTGGGTTGGTGCAGTTGTTTCATAGTTACTATACGAGAGCAGGATTGTTTCTGATTTTTTTAAGAAATACAATTAGAATAAAATAAAATAAAATCCAAGCCAATTTTTTCTCCAGCATTTCCAAGAATAAAAAGATCCTAATTCTTGTGCAGACAGCGTGTTTGGGCCTGTCTCATCCTGAGGGAGCTTCAGGGATTCCAGCAGCTACAGACCCAGTATGTCCATGGAGGGGTGGACGGGTTTCCTGGGGCAGGAGCCACAGGGGGTGGGGCACAGTGGGTAGGAAGGGGGCGCCCTGTCATTATGAAGCCCCAGCTGGAGGATCCTCTACAGTGTGGGCAGAAGGAGTTTCCCATGGCCGGTCGGGGGTCACACAGGCCGCGACACTGGGGGAAGGGCCCTCAGTGCCAGTGGTCAGGGTGGAAGAGGGCAGGGTCAGCACAGTTCATCCTGATTGGAGCTGCCCTGGGAGCACAGGTCTCGGGGCTCATTCTTAAGTGCGCCAGGCCAGAATGTTTCCTCCTCCAAGCCCGGAAGACAGGACAGGAGGTGAAGGCCAGGAGCTGGGCCAGCCCCTGCTGGCCCTGTGCTGTGCTCCGCTCCGTGCAATCTAACACTCAGCCCTTGGTCTAAAAGTTACAATGATGTGGACATCATGGTGTGACCTGTGAGCTTCACAGATCACACACAAACACACATGCACGTACACACGTGCCGTGTTTTCACACTCAGCAATAATCAACCATTTTGTGAGTAAGAAAGACCTCGTGTTCCTACATGTCCCTTAGTGGGAGAGGTTGGCTGACGGTGTTTTTTTCTCAAGCAAAATGTGTCTTTTAACTTTTATTTATTTTCTGGTAGTGGTGGTACAAGGGATGGAGCTCAGGGCCTTTGCTTTGAGCTACATCCCCAGTTTATTTTTTTCTTGCAGTCCTCCTGCCTCAGTCTCCCAGAGTGCTGGGATGTCATAGGCCTGTAAAAAGATGGCATATCTGAAAATACAGTTGTTCTTCTCAGAGAAAACAAATTTTACTCTCTGCTACTTATGCTTATATTTTACACGGTATTTATTTCCAAAAAAAAGTTGGTGTAAATGATCACAAAAAGAATTGAACATTATCTTCCTCCTTAAATGGTATAAAATACACTTTGCCAGCAGCGTGCCCACATAGCAGAGGGGTTTGCTGGCCGCAGACGTGGACTCGCGGATTTGTGCCCATCTCTCCCGCCCTCTCCCCACAGGGAAGTTTCCGCGTGTGTTCTGTTGGGATCCTGGGTGAGGGGACAGGAAGACCATCCTGTCTGAAATGAAACAGCGCGTCACCAGGCTGCACAGAAGGTGACCCCGGCTCTGCATGTACCGCCTGCCTTCTCTGCGCTGTTCGGGGCAGCCCACCACGACAGACAGCTCCGGCTTCTGACTCGGCTTCTAACCGCCGTGGGCGGTCTCCCCGGTCCCGAACGTATCACTGTGAAGCACGTGCCATCGCTCTCCGACGGGGTGGCACAAGGGCGCTGCGGTGTGCCACTTGTAATACCTGCGCCCGCAGAATCCTGGTGAGAGCCAGCGAGTGAGAAGGCAGCGGGGCGCACGGCCGCGGGGAGCCGCTCGCTCCGGCACCGCGCACCCTGCTGGAACTGAGTGCGGGTGGACTTCTGCCGTGACCCACGTTCTGTCCAGGCTGACTGGGTCTGACCTCTCACCCTGGGGCCCCGGTCCCTCTGGGCCTGACGCTGCTGTTCGGGCAGGGTCCAGCCGTGGCCCAGATCTGGTGGCCCCGGCACACGTGCGGGTAGCTGCCTGTTCTTTTCACGGCTGTGGAGAGGCATGAGGACTGGTAGGCGCCTGTGCCTCTGGTCGGGAGCACGGGGGCCCGGGGCGCCCTGGCCGTGCTGCTGATCGCCGAGGACACGTGCCACGGCACCGTATGCAGTCTGCAGTTGGCCGCAGGGTTTATCGCTGCGCACCGGGACTCCGGGTGGTTGGATCCGGCGGGACTCGCACCGGGCGTGTGGCCCGGCGTCCTCTGGGCCGCAGCGACCGCTGGGGCCTAGGCGTTAGCAAAGCCACCTGAGCCGGGCGGAGCGTTTGTTCCACGCGGATAACGCCGGCACCCCACTGCGGGCGGCTGAGGCCGGAGGATCCCACGGGCAAGCCTGAGCCGCTGAGGAAGACTCCGCCTCGAAATGAAAAGTAAATGAGGAACCGCAGAAGAGGTCTGCAGACGAAACTCGGGTGGAGGGCCCCGGGTTCCGGCCCCAGCGCCGTGACCGCGCCGAGGGAGGCGCGCGCAAACACGGAAGATTGAAATCGGTGACACCACGTCACTAGAAGCGCCCATCCTTTCTCACCAGCGTTGCTCAGCCGAGAGAGTAGGATTCCAGCAGACCTGGGCGAGGACACGGCGGCACACGAGGCTCTGCCGCGGCAGGTTTTGGCGCCTCGCCCCTGGGGCGTCCCGGAACCCACGTGCCGGGGTCCCCCGGGGAGGACTGGAGGGCAGACCCCGAAGGCGGCGGCGGCGGGTGCCAGGGCCCGGGGCTTGCCCGCGGCCACGACGCCGGGATCCTTCCGCGGAGGTACGTGGACTTCGCTTTCGCCATTTCTGACAAGGAATGCCGGGGTGGGGTGGGGGAGCGGGGCTCCTGGGCCCCAGCATCCGGGGGCCGCAGGCGCGGCGGCCGTCCCGGGGCAGGAGCGAGGCCGCGGGGCGCCGGGAAGGCCGTCCCGCCCGCAGGCGCCTTCCCTGCGCGGCCCGTGCCGGCCGCTCCCGCGTGCGCGTGGCGGCCCTGCTCGGTGCGTGCCGCGCCCCCGCGCCCACCCCGTCCCGTGAGCGGGGGACGCCCGGCCGGACGCTCCCGCTCTCGGTGAGCACGATCTAACGCGCGGCCGCTAACACGTGCCCTCTGTGCCAGCCTCCCCAAATCCCCCCGGCATCTCCAGAGCTTGGTTAAAGATCCACTTATACCTTTATTTTTGATTTTTGTTATTTATTTTGCAGTACAAGCGACTGAACACAGACACCTTCCCACCGAACAACATTTCCCTATTTTTTTTTTTTTTATCTTTTATTTTGAGACAGAATCTCGCTAAGTTGTCCAGGCGCGGCTAGAGCTTGCAGCCCTCCTGCCTCAGCCGCTCAGGGGGCTGGGATTTCTAGGCCTGTGCCACCACCCCGATTCCACTTGTGTCCCTGGTGCACTGGTCGTCGTTGGCACACACCGTGTTCACCTCTGTTGTGTGTGAGATTTGGGCGTAAGGTGTGAAGCGCCATAGGAGCTGAGAGCCTGCTTGGCCGGGGCGGACTGCGGCCCCTGTGGGGGGACACGTGGCACCCCTGGTCGTGACTGTTTCTGGGGAGGCCTTGGTTTGGCTGCGTGGGGATGCGTGGGACAGTGTGGCACTGCCCCAGGGAAGTCATGTGGCTGATGCCAGCACCTCCAGGAGTCAGCTGATGCCACTCAGCCACTCTTCGGAGCCCAGTGGTTACCGGAGGGTGGTACCTCGTGACTGCCAGGTGCTCTGGGCTTGAAAACATTTCTCCACTCAGAGGGGTGCACCGTGCACATTCCCCCACCCCTTGTAGATTTAGTCGACCTTAATGATGACTGTAAGCTTGGCTGTTTGCAATAACCAGAGGAATCCGAAAACATCATTCATAGCCAGGCCTGGTGGGACAGGCCCAGCATCCCTGTGCTTCGGGAGTCTGACGTAGGAGGGTCACAGTCCAGCCCAGCCTGGGCAACGTAGCAACTTCGTAAGAGCCTGTCTCAAAATAAAAAAATGAACAGGCTGCAGATGTGGCTCAGTGCAGAGGCCTGGGTTCATCCCCTGTCCTCCCCCCGCCCCCCCAAAGATAGTTTTACTTAGTCTCAAGTGAAGACCTTGGTCACCTTCTGGAGTCTGTAAGATAACTCCCATGAAATGTACAAGCAGCGTGGAGTTCACGGCACATTTTACACACATAAACACAGGCAGTGTCCGAATTTCCTGCCGTAGCTCTCACCTGAGAAGCCCAGCACCCGCCAGCACCCAGGGCCACGTGTGTGCCTGGCTGGCGGGCACAGAGAGGCTGGCAGGCACAGAGAGGCTGGCCTGGCTCTGCTGGCCTGGGCGGCAGCCACCTGCTGTGGAAATGGCTGTGTCGGGCGAAACTGGCTGAGGTCATGAGCGGCTAAGATGGCATCTAAGCCCACCCGGCTTGTGGCCAGTGTTGGGGTGTTCTGATAGTGTTCACGTATGCTCATGTGTGCCTATATCATGTTTCTCCATCCACGTATCCATGGACAGGCATGCACGCAGCTTCTAAGCTTGGCTGGTGTGGATGCTGCTGCAGTGAACAGTAGATTGGCGGTGCCGTCGGCAGCACGGACTTGACTGTCTTTGGATATAGATCCTCAGGGCCTCCGGGCCATTGGTAGTCCTGTGGTATCTCTAGGACCCGATCTTAGGTCACAGTGTCTTCGTGAGCAGCCAACGAGGGTGGAAGCATGTGGTGGAGGCTGCAGTCTGGGTCTGGAGTGCCCTCCAGAAGCCGTATGTACTTGGAACCGTGTGCTGTTGGGAAACGGCCCGGCTGGAGGGGGCAGATGCTTGGGATTCAGTCCACATGCAGACCATCCACTCCTCCGGACCAGCCCCAGTCTCCCACAGCACATGGGCCCTTACACAGTCCATAGCATCCAAGTACATCAGACTTTTGGGGACATCCCAGGTCCAAACCACAGTAGGCCCTTGGACAGTCCCTGCTGATGCCTCTGAGTTCTTAGATGTCTGAACTCCGTGGATGTTTACTGTCTCATGTTGTCTTGTTGGATGTCCTGGGTGAAGCCCTTCCTCTTTCCACCCGTTAGCTGATGAAGGGTAAAGTCTTGCTGATTCTTGCGACACCCTCAGGCGTCTTTTTTACAGTCTTGATTGCAAATCCTTGGCTTCCCTTTAATGCTAATCACTTTAACAACCACTTCAGCTGTTTTCCCTGGTTTCTCGGTATAGAGCTGGCTAAAAGCTGCTAACAGCAGTCATAGCCATGGCTCCTCAGAAAATTTATAACGTCCAAATCCATGAGACTTTTTGGATACATTCCAGATCCTGAACATTGGGCTGCCTTGAGATTTTCTCCACCAGATTGAGTAGCCCACTTCCCTTAGTCTCAGTTTCCGGCAGTCTCTGGACAAGGACAGAGTGCTGACAAACTTTCTGGGTGATGGGTATGCCCCACCACACAGCTCCAGTGTGGTTTTCTTCGATGACAGCCGTCTTACCTCGTGTGAGCTGATACCTCGTGGAAAGCTCAAGTGGGGTCCAGCCTTGTCTGACTTCCATGTTTGTCCCTTTCCTCCTGTAGTCTGTGGAAGCCATAGCGATAATTCAGCAGAATCCAACCATGCTGTAGGGTGTTGTGGGCTGAGAAGCTGGTAGTAGGTGTGAATTAGCTGTGTCATGCTCTTACGTGGTGCTTGGTACCGCTGTCACTAGGCGTGCAGAAATGGGAGCTGGGCAGCCCGCGAGCCCACTTGGAGGGTGGACAGCATCTCAGAGTTCATCCCCAGCTTAGAATAAGCCAAGCTTGCGTATCTGAGCCCTAAGAGATCCTTTCCCCTAAAGAAGTTAAACAGTGGGTGCTGACCCTTCTGCTCTTAGCCATGGCCACCAGCTGACTTCGAAGACAGTGGTCGAAGCCATTGGCTTCTCATATCCTGAGTTGAGACAGTCACTTTCTTTTTAATTGATGAGATCTTTAAATCTCCGTATTCCAGAATCCAGGCCCTCCTAGTTATTATGGAGTTTTAGGTAAGCCAATTCTCAAAAGTGGAGCATGTAGGATAAGCCGTGCAGGGTTGCGTTTGAGTAATAAATAAAACAAGGGCCGTAGCCGCAGGCCCTGTGATGATCTGTGGCAGACCATGTTGTCACTAGCATGCCATCTGCTTGTCCTAGTCATTTTCTCATCGCTGGAACAGGATACCCACCACACCCGCAACTTAAGAGAGGAGGTGTACTGTAGCCCACAGTCTCCCTGGTCCTTTCGTGGCTGTGGTGAATGAGGCCTGAGCTGCGTAGTTTCCATGACAGGCTTCGGATTTCTCTCTAGGGCTGGTAGTCCTGAGTTTCAGTTTCCCCAGAATAAGCAGGCAGTTAGAGGAAACTGTATTTTGCCTAATAAGGAAACTACTTTTGTAATGGCCAATCAGAAAGGGCAGAGAACAGACCGGACATTCCTAAGGGCAGGGGCCGGGGTCTGGGGGTATAGATAGTTGCTCAGTGCTAGCTAGCCAGTCGGTACGTAACAAGTCCGTTTCCCTGCTGAATGCTCACCAATCGTGTAACCACCACGCTGGAAGCCCACCTCCCTTTGTCTGTATCTGATCTCTGCAGGGATCCCCTGCGCTGGTGAAGTCTGAAAACCCGAGCTTAAGACTGAATAAAGGCTCTTTGTTTTTCCGTGTGGACCTCTAGCAGTGCTGGAACTGGTCAGACTTTAGCAACCCTGAGAGAAGGACTCGTGGTCTGGTCTGTTGTGAAAGACGATGGACGTGAGTCTTGGGACTGGGGTGGAGTGTTGTGGCTTGGATTTGGGGGCCTGAGCTCCAAGGATATGTGGTAGCTTCTTCTGTCCTCATTCACTGGGCTTCCTGTCTGCTATGCCATGAACAACTTTCCTCCTGCTGGGTCTCTGCCAGGTGCTTCCACCATTGATGGCTTTTCATGAATGGCCTGAGATCTTCTAAAACTCTGAGCCAAAATAAAAATTTCCTTCCTTAAGTTGTGGATATTGGGTGTTGTGTCCCAGCAATGAGAAAGTAAGCAAGGCAGGGATATAGCAAGAAATCGGACCGAAGCAAGACCAAAGCTGTCAGGGCAAACATTAAGTCCTTAGCTCTTGTGACAAGTTGTGGTGAGACGTGATCTCTAAAGGACTCCGGTAGCTCCAGCTCTGTGGCCTTGCCCACCTGGCATCTCTCTTGGGCTGGCTGCGTTCACTACCTGTGACGTTCCTCAGGAAGTGGTCCACACTCCTGGCGTCTTCAGCTTCCTGGGGTCCCCACTGCACAGTTTCGTGCTCTGTCAAGGGCTCCTAGCTCGGAAGCCCTGTCACACGCTGCCTGGCCTCCCCGCCTTCTTCTGAAGCCTGGGTGGAAGTGCCCACGACCCTGAAGCTCCTGCACCCATGCGCCAGAAAAACCGGGACCACAAGGATGATGCCAAGGCCTGCCTCAGCGTGGGCGGCGGTTGGGCCCCTCGGGCTCCAGTGCTCTGAGTGCTGGATGCTGACCTCAGGGACACGTTTCCCTGTGGCCTGGAACTAGCAGGGCATCATGGAGCAATGCTTTCCCCCTGACAGCTACTATTTTTTGTTAGTATATGTTTGTTACATAATAATTACATTTGCCTTATGGAATTGATACGTACACACATTTTATCTTCCCAGAGTGCGGTAGGGCAGTTGTTAAGAGCTCCACCCCATGGAAACCCAAGCGCAGGCCACGTACCCTTAAAGCAAAATACTGAAGACGAGAAGTGTTTTGGATTTAAGATTTTCTTTCAGATTTTGGAGTATTTGCAGGTACATAATGAGAGACCTGCGGATGAGGCTGTGGGCAGAGGAGTAGCAAGGCATACACGAGTTCCACATTGGCCCTGAATCTCACGCCAGGCCTGGCTTTCCATGATCCCTGCCCATCCTAGGATGGCACTTGGCTTGGAGGAGGAGGTGCCCACGTGGGCTGTAACCAGCTGCGGTATCAGTCTTCGTTCTTGAGAGGGCCCAGCGTCTCTCCCCACTGAGGCTCGGTCTTCTGCTCTGAGGCCGCTTCTCCTCCCCCTCCCTCCCCTCCCCTTCCCATCTCTCCACTCCCTTCCCCTCCCTCCTCTGTCTGGGGCCAAGTCGGCCGCTCCCCGGCACCCTGGTCTCGATGGGCCTGCTGCCCCTTAGCCACCCCCTGCTCTGGAGAGTCCTGCTCCCCTGCGCTCGGTGCTCTTCCGGTGCCAGGTCCCTGTGGCAGCTGGAAGCCTGACGGGACAGGGGAGGAGGAGGAGAGTCTTCCTGTGTGAGCTCCCTGCCCTGCCAGGTTGGCCTGCCCCACCCAGGGCCCCTGCCTGGAACCTTGGTAGGAACAGGAGGGGGGTGTCTTAGCCAGGGCCGCAGTTACTTGCGCCAACCGTAGCTCCCTCCGCTCTCACTGTCCGCTGTGATCCGCGGGCAGGGAAGCGGTGTGAACTGGTGGCTTCTCTGCCAGAGCCTTGACTAGACTTGCTGGGCAGCAAGGGCAGATCCAAACAAAGCCATCTCGCTGGCACACAGCAGGGCTGTGGCCGCTCCCAGGCTCTCTGAGGGGAGATGCGGGGTGAGGATGCAATACCTGACGCCAGGTAGGAGAGGAAAGGTTTCTTTTAGCTCTCAGTTCATTCGTGGGCATCTGGCAATGGCAGGAAGCACATGGCAGAGGCCTAAGTGGAGACAACCTGTTGCTGACACAGCGGGACAGGAAGTTAAGGGAGAACCAGGGAGGGTCGAGCGGCGTCTGTCCTTCCAGCCAGGTCCCGTCGCTGAAGAGCACGCGGAATCCGTAGATGCCTCGCGACATCCAAACACATGAGGCTTTGGGGGCGCTCTGCAGCCAGAGCCTAACAGGAGAGGACTGATGAGAGAGAGCCCTGGCGTGGTGCGGGCTCTGAGAGAGGTGTGGTGGGCTGTGACGAGCTCTTACGAGTCTCCTTGGTCTCGTGTTACTTGACATAATCTCTATGAAAATCTATGGTCTCGTGTTACTTGATATAATCACTATGAAAATCCCCCCAGATTAAATTCGATTTGAAAGGAGCCAAGTTTCCGAGCTAGGGCTGCAGGATTAAAGTTGCCAAATTCCCTGTATTCTGTTTTATTGGTAATGATTCAGATATCAAGGAGTGAGACTGACTGGGGTAGAAGCTATCATTCCAAGAACACAGAAAATGTTTATGGCCGTCTTTCAGGGGTTTAGAAGGATGTGTTGAGTGCCTCCCATTAAAAACAATATCAAACTGATGTAAATACTCTTAGGGTATTGGGCATTAAAAAAAAAAGAGCTTTATATTTTGTTCATTTTTCTTCTGTTACTTTAGGAAACTCCTTCCCTGGTTCTTTTTCTAAAAATGCCCCAATCTGAGTCCTGCGTCCCAAATCGCTCAAGGTGGACGTGATTTGGAGTTTTTGAAACTGCACAGTAGAGGAGGAGGAGCTTGGTCTGCATCTCCAGTTGATGTCACAGCTTCTGTGTGTGTGTGTGTGTGTATGTGTGTGTGTGTGTGTGGCCACGTGCTCTGTGTTAAGTGCTTGCTATGATCTGTGCTTGGCTGAAGGCAGTGAGAAAACACAGGAGTGTTGAAATGGGACACACAGGAAGAAAGGGATGTGGAGATGATGGCTTCGATGCTTCAAAAGTCACAAGCATTTCGTTTACTTGCAAAGCACCATGCGGACTTCTTACTCGGCCAGCAGGTTTCGTTGACCTAAACAGAGCTCTGGCTGTAGAACGCGGCAGCTTGCGGCGAATGTAGCTGATTCTGTAGAAGTAGGGAGTTCCGGAGAAGCCCGCCCTTTCTTTTCACAGTTCTCTGACCGTGGCCTCCTTATATTCAGGTTTGGTGAGGTTCCTGGATCTGTGGGTTTATAGTTTCCATGAAATCTGGAGGACTTTTAAGTCATCATTTTTTCAAGTTGTTCTTGTGTTTCTCTCCGCTGGGTTCCAGGTTACACATCTGAGGGCCCAGCTCTGTTGTGGCCGGCCTGGCACTGGGCTCCACTTACTCCTCGGTCATTTTCTCCCCTTCTGTTTCATCATGTTGGACGTGTCTCATCTCTGACGTCACCGACCTTGCTTGGGCGGCACCTCAGGTGCTGTCTGTCGCAGTGTGTGTTGTTTTTACCTCAGCCCTTTCTAACTTTTTTTTTTCCTGGAGGTTCAGTGGGGAGCACTGGACACCTCCCCTCTGTACACCGTATGCTTGGTATTTCTTCTGCCTTCCCTAACACCATTTTTGCCATTTTGACTGCTTCTACAATACACATGTGGCAGCGATCATTGGGATTTGTCTCATGTGTCCAGTCCAGTGACATCAAATAGATCTATAACGTGCAGCCCCCACTCCTGTCCAGATCCCTAAAACCTTTTCACCTCGTGAGACCAGTGCTCCCACCCGCTACACCATAGCGCCCCCCACCCCAGTTTCCATCCCCCTTAGTCCCTTCCACCCACCACTGCCTCACTGTCTGGTGTAACACTACGTTATGGCTTAGTTACCAATTCTGCCTTTATGTCGTTTCTTGGTCTGTTTCTAGCTACTGATTGCTTTCTGCTTCCGTGAATGCCAGAAGAGACAGCTGACTGTGTCCCAGGAATTGTGGATTTTATCCTACTGGGCATGGTTTTAGGTTGCTATTCTTGGGCTTTGTTTTAGATCTTAGGAAGCTTTGTGGTTGCTCTACCCGGTGCTCTGTGGGATTGGGGGTGGCCCCTGGCTGAAGGGTCTGGGGACAGCTTGCTTGGGGGTCCCTTTGGTCTCCTCATACCTGGGTGACTATTAGCAAGTTGTCCACTGAAGGCCCTCCAGCCCCTTCTCCTGTGCGGCTCTCTCCCCCTTCTGTCCCAGCCAGAGGGGCTTAGGCTGCCGTGCCCAGATCTGTGACATTGCTGAGCTCTTTTGGGGCGTCTGTGCGCCACATTTCCCTCTAGGCAGCTGGGGATGGTGGTGGTGAGGAAGGACCTCCTCACACAGCTTCTGCCCCCCAGGGGGACACTGTCCTGCGCCGTCGAGGAGCTCCTGGGTAAGGCCATTTCTTGTCTGCTTTGTTTTGGGAGAATTAATCTCACCCTTGGGTGACATCCCCTGAAGGAAGCAGCTCTCAGGGATTGTATGTGTAATAGTTGAAGTTCACATGTATGAACAATCCCATCTGTCACTTTTCTGAAGTCACGTGGTTGGGCACACATGTCATATTTCATTCAATATGAACTCCAGCTTTTTAATAGAGGAAAATGAACCTTCTCTTTAGATGAGATAAAGGTTTTTAAAACATTGGAAAGGTTGAAAAAGTTGGTTGTGTCTTATCAGTATGGTTTTCGTTTTGTACTGCTCTGAATTTTCTAGTTTGGGAAATTATTGTAATGCCTTATTATTATTTTGGTGCTGGAAATTGAACCTTGGAGGTGCACAATCAGCCTGGAAATTATTTTTTAGTATTTAGATAGAGGATTATTTGTCTTGGTGTCATTTAGAGATCAACTATGAAAAAAGCTCACGTGTGCCCCAGATGACTCTTCGCAAAAAGAGTTTTGTTGAGAAAGGTGGGATGAGCCCCTGATTGAAGAAGAGAGAAAAGTTTTTTAGAAACGAAGTTAGTATTTCCAAAATCAACACGGAATTTTAGGAAAAATAGCAAACGGCTTCAATTCTGTGTCTTGCAGCCAGTGGGAGAATACTTTTGAATTCCAGCTCTCCCTAAATTCTCAAATATTTAATGTAGGCAGAATCTAATATTTTAGAAATATTATGTCTACCATGAGTGAGATTTTTATTATTTGTAGTACTGTAAAATTAATATTTACATTTTAATTCAAATTTAATTTCTAAAAGTTCAACTTTCATTTTTCCTTATTATGTATAGCTGGCGCGGGACATTGGGGTCCGCCTTGGCTTGTCTAGGTCCCAGGTGGACACTGTTCATCACCCACATGCTTCATACTGACACGTGTGTGGAACTCCAACTGTGTGCAAGCACATTCAAGTTTGGCTATTCGTTTTTCCATGGCAGCTTCATTCCAAGTGGTCATTTAATCTATTGCCAAAAGATAAAGGTAATTTTTAACATTTATGGGCCATATTTTAAAATAAAAGTATTTTTTTTTATTTTGTAGAAATTTATCTCAGAGTAATGCAAAAACTCCTTGCAATAAATTTTGTTCACTGGCCACCAAGCTGAGCAATAACAAAATTTTGGTCATATTTTCCCATTTGTCACAATTTCTTGTAAAACTTACGACGCTTGGTTCTTTTTAAAGGGAGAAGCAGGTTAGATATGAGATGGAGTATGACTTCCATGTTTAGCACAAAAATAGCGAGCGGGTTCCCACAAGCAGCCTGCTGTCCGTGTGGAAGTGGTGGTTTGTTTGGTTTTTAGTCCTGGGGTCACTGGGCACAGGTCAGTGCTCTATGAACCCTCAGGGGGTCTGGTCGAAGGTGTGCACATAGGGAAGGAAAATGGAAACCCCGTGAGCTCGATCCAGCCCAGGGGAGCCCTCGATGGGGCTGCGTGTGGGGTTGGCGGGGGCCCTTGAGGGGATTGTGGTTCAGTGAGCCAGTGGTGAAGAAACCGAACCTACAGCCGTGTCTGAGCCTGCCCTGGTGATGCCCCTGAGGGCCCCAACGCCCGGGGAGCCAGGTGACACAGCCCCTGCCGTGTTCCATCCTTTCTTCCCTTGGCAGCACCAGATTTCTAGCGGCTTTCTGGGAAGGGACTCCCGTTCTCAGTCTGGTTGGGAGGAGGGAAGGTTGGGGCTGATGCTGGGAGGAGGCAAGGCTGTCTCAAGAGCTCCCTGGCGGCCCCTGGGGATCCGCAACCATAGGGCAGGATTTTCCAAAGGAGGGGTGCGGGCCCAGGAGAACCCAGGAGCGTGCGTTCTTAATTACTCCTGTAGGCTCCGCCCATCCCGACCCCATCACTGGACCTGTTCATAGAGGAGGGGAGGTACTGGGCCAGGAGTCCGGTGGGACAGGAGCTCTGCCCTCCTTGGGAGGCAGCTCTGGGTGCTTGCGGCCCTGCCCGGCAGCGGTCCCAGCCCCTCCTCACACCATTACTGGAAATCCGCTGCCAGTGTTAAAGAGGGCCACAGTCTATTACCGTCCCAAGAGACGTGCTCACAGCTTAAGGGGAAGGAAAGGCGGTGGACCATTTATTTTTCTCTGCATTAGCAAGATTTTTGAAAATGGAGTTTTTGCAGGAATCAGCCAATCTCTGCGAACACTGGTCTTACCCTGCGCGGCACCCTCCCTGTGCCTGTCACCGTGCCTGCGGGCTAGCCTCTGTCTCTCCGAGCCGTGGCAGACCTGGGGAGTGAGGTGTCCTTGCGTGGGGCACTGGAGGCTCTTTGGCCCTCACCCTGTGCACATAACTGCTGGACACATGAACCGCGGAAAGCCTGGCTGGAGCTTAGAAAACCTCATCTGAGAAACATTCTGGAAACAGTCAGCAATTGCACAAAATTGGATCTGATGGTCAGCAGGATTAATTTATACCATTCTGACTCTGTACCTGGCTGGCTGCAGTAGGCCCTTCTGGAACAAATCATGGAATCACATAAAATATTGCTAATGTCTGATATTTGACAGCGGACACATAGGGCCAAGTTTTTTTTTTTAAAGTTATGTGCTTGCCTTTTTGGCCTTCAGGGCAGGGGGACTGGAGGGATGAATCTTTAAAGTGTAATTTTCTTTCCTCCATTCCAAGATTGTTCCATGGAGAAAGAACCCAAATCCCGGGACTCTGAGCACATGGTGGACATAGTTCTGATGGCCTCTGCCTTGACACCCAGAGGTCACTGTGTCCTCAGGTTTGGCTGGGAAAGGGCTCTTCCTCAGTCCTTAGCTGAAGTTTTCCTCGGTAGCCATTATTGTAGCAGGCAAAACCGAACAGCCCTTGGACCGTTAACTTAAAATAATTACAGCACCATGTGAGCTGAGCGGGAAGAGCCCTCCTTCCTCCTGTGCTCTGGGCTCCCTGTGGTGAGCAGCCGCCGTCAGCCAGGCCCTGGCACCATGCCTTCCTCCACTCTGCCTTGGAGCCGGGCGGCCAGGGGCTGAATCTGAGCAACATAGACCATCCTCCTCTTTTAAATTGCAAGCGTCAGTTATTTTGTTGCAGGGATGGGAAAGTGACTAACACAGATGTGAAATGAAGTATTACTATAAGTAACAGGAGTTTTCTTAGTGAGTCCTGCACACATGACATTTTACCACAGAATGTACCTGGAGTATCGCCGCGTGTCCGTGACACGGCATGGAGCTGCTCTACTGCCCCCACTCTACAAATGTCGGAGAGGTGGTTGGTGGGGGTCAGACAGCTGACCCAGGGCACAGAAAAAAATATATATGTATTTTAGGGAGCAACTCTAAACAGCATGAGGCAAGTACCACCTTGTCAGAAAGACTAGACAGTAACATCCCTCAGATGGATGTCTTTAGTAAATTAATTAAAAAAGCAAACCCTGTGGCATACATACCTACCCTCAGTGAGTCAACCAAAAAACTTACTCTAGAGAATATGGAAAAGTTTAGCAAATTGTTAGGATGTAAGGACGATGTACAGAATTAATTATATTTATATATTAACAATGAAAAAGTACAAAAATAGAGATAAGAAAACTTCAGTTATCATGAAAAAGAATAAGAAAAAAATTTGGTAAAACAGTACAAGATTTATCCAACTTATACATCAAAAACTATGAACCATTGAAAGAGTAAAGAAAAACTTAGTCAATGGTGGCAAATCTTGCGTTCATTCATCGGTTGGAAGAGTTGACGTTGTTAAGGTGACCTTATTCCATAAGTTAATTTTATTGATCACAGATCCAACAGATCTCTGTTGGAATCACAGCTGGATTGTGTTCGTTGTAATTGAGAAGCTGATCCCTCCATTCATACCAAACTTTGAAACCCAGGGAGACAAAGTGTTCTTGAAAAAGAGCTAAATTTGACCACTCGCATTCCCACGTCTGCTATGAAGTGGTGGGAATCAAGACCGTGTGGCCCCGATTAGGACGGGGTAGAGGTCAGTGGAGCGCAACCGAGAGGCCAGACAGAGGCAGCCGTGTTTGTGGCCACTTGATTTCTAACAAGAGTGTCAAAGTCATTTATTGGCAAAAACAAAACAAAACAGCCGTTTCAACAGCTGTTGCTGGAACAACTGGATATCCACAGGCCACGGAGTGAAGCTGAGTTGTTCCTACCCCCGAAGAGTAGACAAAGATAGGAATAGGGCAGCTGGAATTTAGGACGCCGTGAGGGAAGTACAAGAGCAAAGCTTTGCAGTCCCGGATTAGGAAGTCGTTTCTTCAATGGAACATCAACAGGACAAATAACCAGAAAGGGGCAAATACACTTAATCTAAATTAAAAGCTTTTGTGTATGGAAGGACACCATGCGAAGAGAATACAGAAGCAACTCACAGAATGCAAGAAAGTGCTTGCTAGCTATTTATCATGGAAGGGGCCAGTGTTCAGAATGTATGAAGAGCACCTGTAATTCAGTAACAAAAGCACAGGTAACCCAGGTAGAAACGTAAAGGAAGAAGTAACAAAAATGAAATAGATACATTGGACTACACCAAAAATTTTAAAAACACAAAACTTGTATTCAACAAAAGATGCAATAAATACAGTGACATGGTCATTTTGTGTCATAAATATTCATGAAACATTTACCTTTAGATAGAGGTAACCTAATTACACTAAAGTATGCCTCATCTAACCCAATCAGATGTTTTCATGTAGTATTTGAGAGTTTCTGCCCAGGCATTCTCAGAAACACTATTTATGATCAAAAGTTGTACCTTTTTGATAATGTTATAAGACAAGAATATTTTTTCTTGGTCTTTTTGGGCTCACACTTTTATGTAACATTTATTGTTTTTCTTCTTCTAACTTTCTGTACTGGGAACAGAACCCAAGGCCTTTATATCTCCCTATATCTTAGCCTTTTTCTTTCTTTCTTTCTCTCTTTCTTTCTTTTTTCTTCTTTCTTCTTTCTTTCTTTGGAGTCAGGGTCTCTCTAAGTCACTCTATTGCCTGAGGCTGGGCTCAAACTTATACCCTGCCTTCCTTCCCCCCTCCCTCACCCCCACCTCAGCCCCCTCTAGAGCTGGGATTACAGGCAGCAGTCAGTTGTTTTTTAGCTTTGAAACCCGTAAACAGGCTTGACTTTTCTCTTGTTAAATGTTCACACTTCTCAGTGTCCTAAACCTCCCCCTGTCTGGGCTTCATTCTCTAATGGTGCATAGCTGGCTTCGGAGAGGCTCCCCTGTATGACCACTGGAGCCTTCTGTCATGCTCTGTGGGGACGGCTTCAGAGTTCTGTCTCACATACAGCTGTTTGATACATCTAAAATTTTTCATTCTGATTGTGGTTTAATGAAGGAATCAAAATAGTTTTTTCCCAATAAATCACTTTTGATTTACAATATCCCACAATGGTCTGGTGAAATTTTGACATTATTATGAATTGCATTCTCATATATTTGGAAAGATTTCTGAGGTCATTGTGTTTCATTGACTTTTTTCCAACTCTTACTCTAATTCTGAAGATTTACACGTCCGTAGTTGTTTAATATGGTGTGATACAAAGCATAGCTTTCGTTCTATCTCTGTGTGAAACATATCTTGTTTTGTTTATTGCTCAGAACAGCACACATGAATGCAAATATACACTTGAAAGTGGTTCTAAGCTGTGTATAAACAGTCATGGGGTTTGGCAAGGGTGACATTTTATATCCACTGAACAAGACTTCTGCCCTGAAACCTTTATTTAATTTTCTCACGTGTAGTCTGCTCTGTGTGTTTTTAAGATTTTATTTTCAACTTATATCTTAACTTCAGTAAGTACCTTTGTCTCTGAGTGTCACAACTGTTCCATTGTGAGCTTGGGTTTCTTCTTTGGCTGATGAGTGTGACATTCAGATACTCACAGGTTTTGCTGCGAAAGTCCAGTTCTAATATGTGTTGCCAACTACATTGTCGTCAGAGCTTGTGTAGCCTGTGGGTTTTTTTTTTTCACTGACTCATTTATCTCATTGCTATATTTACACTTATTATATGGTAATTTTGTGTATAGTTTCCAGAACAGGTGTGTAAATGCTGAGTTCCCTCATTCTTTATGATCTAGACATACTCACTTACCCTAACCTGTAAAGGGTGACTGCCTGACACCCAGAATTCCATGGTAAAGACAAAGCCTGGGACCATCTTTTAAAATGGTGAGAACTGTAGAACTTTTTCCCTTGGGCTCGGGGCACAGCTCAGTGGATAGAGCAGGTGAGGAGAGGGAGGAAGTTGAGTCATGTGCCCTTTGGGTGTGTGGGATCCCTGCCCCTCCCTGTCTCTGCTTCCGGCTATCATCGAGCCACCACGTGCTTCTGCCATGATATCTAGTGCTGTTGCAGATCCTACCTTGACTTGTAGTTTGTAGCCAGACCCTCCGCCTTCCTCACTTTTGCTGCTTCCTCATGGGAGGCATGAAGCTTCTGCGTGCATAGGCCCTGCCGGGTCCCCTGCAGCCCATTCGTGATCCTGTCTGTTAGACCCCTGAGCACAAGACTCAGGACACTGCACCACGGGGCAGCGGTGTGGCCTGGGGGATGGTGCGCCCAGAGAGGACAGGAGCACCGTGCACCTGGCATGGTGTCTCTGGTCCCCACTGTGCCTCGTGATGCCCTCCATCATAAACCTGGAGCCTCAGCGTACCCCTGTAGACCCCAAGAGCTAATTCTCTTCCTAAGCTGACCGGGGTGACTATTTGGCCTTAGCAGTGACCTCTCCAGAGTGCGAGCCATGTGTCTGCTGGACTCGAGCTGCAAGCCCCGCAGCGGCCCGCATGGAGCTGCCTGCTGGGACCGGGCCCCGCCTGTGGTTGGTTGTTGTCCCCACGTCCGGGTTGTGTTTACTGTCCCCACATCCGTGTGCTCCGTAGCTTCCGTCCGCCCTTGTGCGCGTTCCAGGTCCGCTTTCAGAAATTCCTTGAAGATGAGTCTCTGCTGTAAGCGCTTTTCCCCTTTACGGTACGTTTTCTTTTTCCCCAGTAAATGTGGGAAGAGACCGCCGCTGGGTGCAGTAGCGGCCGTGCTCTCTCCTCCAGGGGTGACCTCTCACGCACGCCTGCAGACCTCTCTCGGTCCCTGAGACGGACTTTGAGCACTTCGACGTCTTCATCCTTTGTCGTGAAACAAAACGTTCCCAAGTTCTGCGAGCCGCTCTGCCAAATCAGGCGTACGGATTGACACGTGGGGCATGTGACTGGCGCCTGCGTGGCGGGGAGTCCTGGGCCTGAGCCCCGTCTGTGGGGTCTACCCCCCTCCCACAGTGCTGGAGCTGAATGGTGTGAGAGCACAGCTGTGGAGCCTTGCTTGCTGGTGGGGAGGACGCCCACCCACTCCCAGGTCCTAGGAGCCTCCGTGGTGTTCAGTGCGGCTTTTCCTACCACGGCGGTTTGCAGCACACTTGAGGGCCTGGTGGGTGGCAGGGGGCAGTTCACGTTACGCGGAGCCCTGGTGGCACCACGACACCGTGGCGAGCGTTTCTGGCTGCTCTACCCAAAGGCACACATCTCAGGAGGGCCTCACGTGGCAGTAAGAGGGACCCAGGACACGGCACTTGGACAGATGAGTTCGTGCACACCATGCGCTTTCATGCTGGTCAGTCTTGAGCGTCGGCCCCCCAGACGCAGAGACTCCAGAGAGGTGGCTTGAGGTGTGGCCCCAGCCCGCCTGTGGGCTAACCCGGGGACGAGGTGGCACACAGGTGGGCTGTGAGGGGCGGTGCCTGGGGGGAGCAGGCGGCCGTGGGGTGTGACCTGAGAGCTGTAGCCGGCCCGGCCCCTTCTGCCGCCCGCTCCCTGCTGCCACGAGGTGCCGCGCCGCATGGCGCTGCTGTCCTGAGCCAGTCTGCTGCGGATGGAGGCTGCGGAGAGCACCAGCCAAAACAGCTCCTCCTCTGGGTGCTGCCCGTCGGGATTCTGTTTGTCTAAGAATAAATGTACTCTTTTCCTCACCGTCTTTATGGTCTTTGTTTTCCGATTACGGGGTCCGTTTTTATCGGTTTATTCTTTCCGTCTGTTTTGCCTCACGATCCAGTGTGACACGTTAGCTTCCCCCACCTGCGCTGCCACGGCGCCTGCCTTCGTGGAGAACGAACAGAGCAGTCGGGGTCAGGTGGGGAGGAGGTGCAGGCCGGCAGCACGTGGCCCCCGTGGGCAGGTGCCTGGGGTCCGCCCTGCCTGAGGTGGGCTGGGGAGGAGCTCTTGGAGCCTGCGGACGGGCCGGAGGGGACGGAACGGGCGGAGGGTGGGTCCGAGGAGCGGAACAGGTGACGTTTTACATGGCTTCCACGGGGACAAGGTACGACTTCGGTCCCCTGAGCGGAATCAGAGCATGGGTTTCGTAGAACCGAGGCAGGGCTGAGCCGCAGAGCGCGGGTGCCAGGCCGGAGCGTGCCGCCTCCATCCCCGCGCTCCCGGGCGCCGGCCGTGGGCACCCAGGCGGCGCCGGCCGTGGGCACCCAGGGGGCGCCGGCCGTGGGCACCCAGGCTGTCCTGTGAGGATGAGCGGTACGGGCAGCTCCGGGGCAGGGAGGGGGCGAGGGCGCGTGGGCGCCCGGCCTTCCCGGTGCCCGGCGCGGCGCTCAGCGCAGCCCGGCTCCGGATCTGCCCCCTCGGGCCTGCCGCGGCCGCGAGGGAGCCCCGCCTTCGCCCTGCCGGCCGCCGCTCCCACGCGGTGGTCCTCCGTCCGCGCTCCCCTCGTGGCCAGGGGCTCGCGTGCCCCGCGGACAGCGTGCGCGGCCCTCCAGCTCTCCCGTGCCGCCTCTAGCTGCCGTGAAGACGCTGCCCCGGGACTCGGAGGCGGCGCGGCCTGCCTCGTGGTGCGCACCCACGCGCCGTCGACCCGCGGCCGCTCTCGCCACTCGCGCTGAGCTGAGCGGCGCACACCTGCCTTCCTCCCGGCCGTCCGCCCTTCGCCTGCTCCCCCCTCACGGCCCAGGAGGGGCCCTTCTGATGGCACCACCAGCGCCCTGCAGCCTCCTGTGGCCCTTGTCCGCCAGTCGCACTTGTATGTTCTGTTATTATCCGATTAATGTTTGTATCTTCCGAGAAAACTCAGTAAGCGCCAAGGGAAGGGAAGGCCGGGAGAGCCTTAGGTTCTTTGAAAGGCCTTCCAGGGCGTAGCTTGCCCCTGCGCTCAAGGGCACGCATGGTCACCTCCTTGCCCGGTGAGGCGCGTGTTCTGGGAGGGCAGTCACACAGCCGAGGACAGAGCGAGTGCCCGAAGGGTGTGGCGGGCCCCATGCAGACACGTGCGTGAACCCCGACATTCAGTCGCTCAGAACTACCCATGTCTGCAGGCCTCGTTCCCACGAGTGCCCGGCGGGCCTCTGCATGCTGGTCACGGGTGTTCTGGGACCCCTGGGAGCGGCTGCTCCCCACAGATAGCCCGTGCCCGGGCCTCCTGCAACGTGGTCTCAAGATGTCTGCACAGAGGGTAGCGAGGATTTGCTTGTGAGGTTTGAGGCCCGTTCACATGCAGCTTTTGACCTGTGGCATGGAAGTGACCCTTTCTCAACCATCCCAGGCCTTGGTGTGTGGACTCTAGGGCCCAGCTTCACATGAGAGCCTGCGACCCGGTGACCAGCAAGCGGCCTCCCCAGAGACATGGGGGTTTTGTATCTTAAGGAGGAACTGGATGGCTGGTGTCGCTCGCTGTTCCGGAGTTTGTGGCTGGGATCTTTTTTCCCTTTCAGTCAGTAGGAAACATCCCTCTCCCACAAGCGCCACATCACTGTGCTGTCGCCCAGGTCTGAGCAGAGATTCCCCTGGGGTGTGGACGCCAGGGGAGGCTTGGCACTCCTGGGACGCGGGAAACACCTTATTCTATAAGTTGACAATGGTCAGAATCCAGAATAACAAAAACAACCAAAAGGGAGAAAGTGCTGACTGACCTTGACCCCTACGTAGAGCCCAGGCGGCAACGTGGGCCGAGTCCCAGGTGGCCTGGGTGCGCCTCTGACAGCCTGCTGCCTGTGGCCCGAGAGCCGGTGTGGCAGCCCCACTTGGGCACGTGGTGCCCTGGTCCCCACAGCTCATCCCGCAGCGGGTCGGTTGCCAGGCAGTCGTCCTGCTGCCTGTTTCCAAGGCTGTGCCTTCTAGACACATCGGAAGTGTCATTTAGAGTAGCAGGCAGCTGCTGACTGTGTGTGGGATGCCGCGACAATGGTCTTGGGCACGTGGACGGTGCTCTGTGGATAACCCCAGTGATGTGCCGGCCCTGGGGTGAACATGGTGACTGCAGGGTGCGTGTGGATCATCGGCTCGGAGTCTGCAGCCTTTGTTGTGCTTTAAGTCAGCGCAGCCTTACCCAACACCAAGGTCGTTGTTGGTGGGAAGTGGGGGTGGGGCAGCCTCGGTGGCTTGATGGTGCTGGCACCAGGGTCGTGGGCCGGGCAGGGCTTCTTTGTTAAATCCAGAGCCCACGTGTTCCTCAGGCCTGGGCGTGGAGCACGGGTGATAATGGGGACGGGCCCTCGCTGCGCGCCAGGCTGCTTACGCTGCATCCACTCTGTCCGGTGACTCACCTGAGGGGGTCACTGTCCGCAGTGGCCAGCCCTCGTTAGCATTCCTTCCTCGGCTCTTGTGGCCCCTTGCCATGGTTTGGAAATGGGGTGTCCCCCAGGAGCCTCCTGTGCTGGATGTGGTGGGCTACCTGTGGAACTGTGCGTCACTGGGAGGTAGGACCTGGCTGCAAGGGGCAGGTGCCTGGGGCTTGGACTGGAGGGATTGTGTGTAGCTGTTGAGATTGGGGTTGCCCAGGGCAGAGCTTTCAGGTGTGTATTACTAACTTGGGGACCAGGAATTGAGGGGGCACCCACTCTGGGTGTGGGGCTCAACTGGAGCTTGAACTAAGTAAAGAAAGGAGGAAGAAGCGTTGTGGCAGCCTCTTCCTGGGAAGGCGCCGGCCTGGCCTGAGCGCCAGACGCGCTTGGCTCCTGTCTGCGGTGCTGTGGGCAGCCCTCCAGCCTCTGCCAGGTGCCTTCACTGTTGCCAGCCCCCTGGTGAGTGCACTGTGTGGGGCCTTCTAAAGCTGTGAGCTAAAATAAATCTTTCCCCCTTAAGTTGTGGATGTCAGGTGTTTCGTTCCAGCAATGAGAAAGTAGCTAAAACACCTGAGTCTCCCGAGAGTGCAGTCTAATACTGCCAACCCTTAGAAGTCGTAGCTTGTAAGAAACATGAGGTTGAAGTGTACACCATAGCTCTTTTAGAATCCCACACATCCTCACAAGCCTGATGCTTTCTGTATTTTTTTTTTTTTTTTTTAGACAGGGTCTTGCTCTGTGGTCCAGGCTGGTCCTGAATTCACTTCAGAGCCTTGGACTCATGGCAATCCTCCTGTCTCAGCCTCCCGAGTGCTGGGATTACAGGCGTGTGCCACCACGCCCGGCTTATGTGGTGCTGGGGAATCGAACTCGGTTATTTAGCGCTTGCTCGAGCACTTTAGCCACCGAGCCATTCCTCCAGCGCGTTGCTGTATTTTCAAAAGGTGTAAATAGAAGCCACAGCCTTTGCCTACTCAATTCCAGTAGATTCATAAAACCAAAGTAAACAGGAATGTTTCAGATATGCTGGGATCGCTGGGGACACGTGGGAGATCCTCTCGGTGACTTTGATTTCTCCTAGAGACTGCGAGGAGGTCGGTGCTGGGTCTGGCGGTGATGGGCCAGGAGTCTGACTCCGGCTTGCGGCTTTTCCGTGTATATTTATGAGGTCCCCACCGTAACTTCCCATAGCCCGATAAACCTACACGAGGCTGCTGTTTAAGAATGTCAGATTCTTAGTTTTGAGATTGTTGTTTTGAATTCTCATGTTCTGGCAAGAAATATTGAAGTGGTCAATGTGAGATTTAGGAAACAGAAATGTATCAAAAGCAACAATTTGAAAAAATAGCTGAACAGGAAAGAAAAAACAAAATTACAGACTAATAGAACCAAAGGACTTTATTAGTCTGAGCTCAGGCTTGCTTCTTTGAGACCCACCCTTCCTTCCTTCCTTCCTTCCTTTCTGTTTTTCTATCTTTTCTTTTTCATCTTATTTTTTTCTGAGTGCATATTATCTGTACAAAATAACGTGTTCGATTTTGGTGTGCTCATAATGCATATAGAGTGCTTCCTTCCTCCCCTTCCCACCCTTCAATTTTCCCTCCCTCCCTCCCTCCCTCCCTCCCCTCAGTTCCCACTCTCATAATCCCCCTTGCGTTTTCATGTCATCTGTTTTTTTTTCCACATATGAAAGAAAACACAATATTTGTCTTTCTGGGTCTGACTTGTTTTTCTTAATGTGATGATTTTTCTTTTAAATGTAGGAAAAGTTTATATTAGCCTAGAAGCTCACAGAAAATAAATCCAGCACTTTATTACATCACAGAAGCATCAGTAGTAACTATTTTGGTGATTCCTGAGGTAATGCAGTCGCTGGCTCTTACAAGCAGTAAGCAGTGGAACGTGGGGCGGGCTGGAACCGGGCACCAGGCACCAGGAGGCTGCTGTCCAGTCTTTGATCCTCGGTCATCACGACAGATTCCTTCCTTCCTCCCTTCCTGACTTCCTTCCTTCCTTCCTTTTCACTTCTTTGCCTTTTCTCTGAGTGCTCCCAGCCTTCCCGTAAGAGTTTGGTTTCCTACGAGCTGACAGACTAAACAAAGCTGGCCACCCTCCAGAGCCCACCCTGAGGTGTCCTTGGTAACGAGGAGCCAGCGGTCGCTACAGGCCACGCCTGGGCTGGTGATTCAGTGACACCCAGATTGTGCGGGGAGGAGATAGCTTGGCTTATTTCTGTAAACACCTTCACTAAACGACTTGGGTTCACTGACTTATGTGTTTTTGATGGTTTCTCTTTCACATTAATGACAAGATAGATTTTGGCCATTTTGTCCTGTGCAGGGTACCTTTTGTCTTTGTAGGGAGAAAGTTGCCAGATGCCTTAGATGAGACAAACCGTGGCTAGAGTTGTGTTACGGGAAACGTTAGCTGATCCGTTGTGTCTGTTCCACGCGTCTATCCCAGGCACAGACTGGAGAACATCCCTTTCCGCCTGCAGTCGTTGGGACCCCGAATCTCCCCCAGGCCTGTGTGTGAAATGCTTGGTCCTGGTGATGCCCTCGGGAGGTGAGGGTGGGGGCTCGTGGGCGGTCCCTGAGTGACTACAGGCCTCCCTGGAAGCGGGTGGTGGGAGCCCAGCCCCTTCCTCCTTCTCCCCTTTGCTTCCGGGTGACGAGGTGAGCGGCTTCGCCCACCATGTATTGCCGCTGTGATGGGCTGCCTTGCTCAGGCGGGAGAGTGGTAGGGCCGACTGCCCTGACTGCAGCCTCAAAGCCCGAGTTGGACCAGCTGTCTCCCTCACGAGTGGCTTCCTGTCACAGTGGCAGGGAGCTGGCACTGCTCATTGTTGACAGCAAAGTCTTTGCTTTTCGGATTTGGGATTTATAGTCGAGGGGGTTTCATCATTATTTCTAGCATCCGGGCCCATGTTGTGTTTAAAGCCAGAATTCCAAGTTGCGCAGAGGCTGGCTACAGGGCGGTGAGCGCAGAGGGCTCTGGGAGCCGGTCGGTCTCCACCGAGGCTGGCGGACCCCGCCGAGTCAGCTGCCTGGGCTCCAGGGCCCCAGTGGGCTGGTGGGCCTTGCGAGGCTGCCGCCTCCTAGGGTTATTTCTACTGGGCAAGGAGAGGGAGATTAGGAAAACAAAACATTTTTTGGCAGAGTCAAAATTGTATTTAGAACTATTTTAGTTGAATCAGGATTTCTGGGGTCAAAGCATAACTGTCTCCTAAAGTCAAAGCCCAGCTCACGTACACTTCCCCAGGGCCTCCTGTGCGGCAGGAAGCAGCTGGCCAGAGAGGTGGAGCCCGTCTCCCCGTGTCTGAGCAGTGGCCTGTCCTGCGTGCCCTTCTCTGCGGTCTGTCTTTGTGACCTCCTGAGCTCTAAGGGCCTGGGACTTCCCAGCGCAGCGTATCCGGAGACCTGGATGGACACTCACAGTACAAGGTGCCTGGCTGCCTACGAGTGTGTGGACACGGACCCCGTGCTGTGGACCCTGGACCCTCAGCAGCCACAGCCACAGGCCTGAATGCTAATGTTGGGGCCAGTAAGGGTGCAGAGCCACACAGCATTGCTGGACTCACCTGCACCCCTGTGGAGCTCAGGGACAGGTCTGGGGCTGTGTGGTCCTTGATGCAGGTTATTTCTGATGTTTTTCTTACTAAATGCTCTGTGGTATCCACATACTTTCTGGAGAAGCCTTTCTTTTCTTCCTTCCTCTCTTTCACCATGCTCTTTTAGATAAGTTACTGGCCTTTTCACCCTTCCAGTTTATTCACCATTCCAAAGGACAGGCAAACCATTCCACAAGAATCGGACAGACGCCAGCAGTGGGCCTGGGCCACACCAGGAGCTGGTGCTTGGGCGTGGCGGCGGCTGACGCACAGCTGCCCATTTGCCACTTTCACGGGGTGGGGGAGGCGGGGATGCTGGGCTGCGCGGGTCCCTTCGGGCTGCAGACCCCTTGTTGTGGCTGCGGTCCTCTGTCCTACTCCGTGGGGCAGCTGAGCTTCCCGTGCCGGCGTCTCCCGGCTCCTGGCAGGGACTCTGGCCCCGTTGCCCCACACCCTGCCTCGCTGCGATTGGCAGCACCGTCGGCCCCGGCTCCTCCCCTCTGTGGACCCCCAGCCCCTCGCCACGTTTGAACACGAACTCGCTGAGCGAACGCTTTGCTTCCAGCCTCTGGCTCTGGCAGACGGTATTGTCTCCAGGGTTTTTGTTTGCTTTTATTTTGAACTGATAAGCCCAGGGCCTTTATACTGAACTACACCCCAGACCGTATTTTGGGTTTGATTTTGAGACGCAGTCTCACCAAACCACTAAGTTGCCCAGACTTGGCTCGGACTTGCAGTCCTCCTGCCTCAGCCTTCCACAGCCCTAGGCTTGCAAGCATGGGCCACCACGCTGGCTTGTTTTTCCTGTGTACTTCTGTCTTGCCCCCGGATCCTTGGAGTCATCCTGGCCCACGAGCCCCTGGTGTGCCGGTTGCTTCTCAGGGTGCCCGGACGTTCCTTCCCTCCCCACCACATCCTGCCGAGACGCTGGAATTCCTCTCTTCCCAGCCACCCCCAGGGGCCTTGGTGGCCTCCGCCTTCTCTGGGTCACACTAAAGGGATTGGGATCCTTTTTCCGTCAGTCTTTCCAGCTCAGCAACGTTAGTGCTGGGTGGACCACAAGTGTAACCCCGTGTCCCCCTCCAGCCCTTTGACCCTCGGGCCTGCTCTCTCTTTCCTCCCCTTCCCCCCTCTCCCCCCACCCCCTTGCCCTCTGTCTCTGGGGCCACCCTGGGGAGGTTAGGGACACATCCTTGCCCGGACCTCCACACTGGCCCCTTGCTGGATTTTTGGGATCATGCCTCTTAGCTGCTTGACGTATGTGCTCTGTAATTTCAACGGATTCTGTAAAGTCTGAGTTTTGTTAGCATCTCCAATTTACAAAATGTGGACGCACCGCCCACTGAGATTCAGCTGTTGCCCTCTCAAGTGGCCTGTGTGGTCGGCGTCAGTGCTCCGCCTTCCTGTCAGTAGTGTCTGTGTGATGAGGCACACGGGCACGGTCCTTGCCATGGAGAAGGGACCCGAGGGTGGTGTGGGGGACAGTGACTGCCCAGAAGCCATGATTCCTCATCTTCCCTCAAGCTAGCTGGTCACCGTGGGCTGCAGGTTGGCTGATGTGGGCCTCAGAGGACAAAAGGCGCCCTGAAGCCGTGATCTGTGCCCTTCCTCCCCACATGCGGATGCGCCTGCGTGCGGGATTCGCACACACAATGCTGGCGGAGCACTGCCTCCTCCCTAAGGCATCTGTTGTCAGAGTTGAAAGTACAGCAAAGAGTGTTTAGTTGTCTGTGTATTCATCTTGCTGCACACTCTCACCCCATAGCGCAGGCTGGTCTCACTCTCACCATGTTGCCCAAGTTCACGGAGTTCTGGTATTACAGGCATGTGCCAGAATTCCCAGCATATGTGGTGCTGGGGAATTGGAACCAGGGCCTTGTGCTTGCTAGGTAAGTGCTGTATCCATTGAGCTACACCCCAGCCCCAGTAAAGAGTTTTTAAAACACACACAGGCACACACACACCACAAAAAACGCTTATCTACCCACTGACACTGTCCTGGGCAGGCTATGCAATGCCTGTCAGGCCTGTGGGCTGGAGTCGGATTTCAGCACCCGGTGATACCCTGGGAATGTCAGCCAATTCCTCTCTGTACTGCCCAGAGGGTGGAGGTGCGGGGGAGGGTCTGGGGTCCTGAATCCATTGACAGTGTTTCCCTTCTGTGGCCATTTTGACTCTGGGGAAAAGCCAGAAGTCACACGGTGCCAGATCTGGTGACTATGGTAGATGAGGACACCGCCGTGTTTTTAGAAACCCACCTTTCTGTTGGATGGTGCTTGGCAGCGGCATTCACCAGATTTTCTGTCGTAGCCTGTAAAGACGCTTAGGAACAAGGACTTCCACAGCTGCTTCAGGAAGCGGCAGGAACAACGCGGCGTATGCCTGAAGCAGGGGCCCGCGGCATGTGTCTTGTCACCTCCAGTCTTTACTTAAACCTTGACCTGCATTTCGTCACGTGGCCCCTCACTGTCCACTCATTCCTTCCTCACGCCTGATGCCTGTCGCCAGCTCTAAGCTGAAGTCCACCTGGCTAAGCTGTGGACACGGCCATCCAGGAGGCGTTGGGAGGCCCTGGCGGGTAGACAACCATGACTGGACTGTCCTCTTGTGCTAGTCAGGGTCCAGGTCAGTCCGTGACGTGTGTCCAGGTGTCACCAAGAAAGGGACGGGGTTTCCACTTTCATTTCTACTTAGAAAATTCCAAAGAAGAAAACTACGAATGATAGCCTTGAGTCAGTGCTTGTTGCTCAGCCCTGGGCGGTGATGGCTCACGGGACCGAGGCACATGGGTGGTTCCGGAAAGGCCATCCTTCTCCTGCTGCTCTGCAGGGCAGCGTGGGGTGTGCCTGCGCCTGGCTGTGGGTGGTTGTCCCTGAGCTTCCGTCTCGCTCTCGGTTGAGGTGATCCTTACCTCTGCCTCTGCAGACACCGTGCCACCGGCCCTGTGAGCCCCGGGTGCCCCGTGGCCTCTCCTGCCTGTGTTCAGACTCGGCTTTCCATACAGTGATCCTAGACTCTGGGCCGTAGCTGGAACTGGGACAGTAGGAAAAATAATTTCTTTTTTGAGGTGCTGGGGTTAAACACTGGAAGCCCTGAGCTACACTTCTAACACTTTTTATTTTTTGAACTGGGGACCAAACCCAGGGCCCTCCCACTGAGCTATATCCCCAGTCCATTTTTATTTATTTAACTTATTTGTTGGTTTTGGGCTTTGACAGATGGGCTCCTTGCTAAGTTATTAAGTCACCAGGGCTGGCCTTGAACTTATGATCCTCCTGCCTCTGCCTCCCAAGTAGCTGGGATTGTAGACACATGTCAGAAAAGCAACTGTAAACCTTCTGTCTGAGCTGCCTCTCTCCTGCCCAGGCTAACAGGGCAAACCTGTGCCACCCTGTCCCTCCAGCCTCTTTGTATCCTCTGTACCCGACTAGAGGAGCTAGTGGTCCGAGGTGATATCCTCGAGTCCTGTGTTCACGAGTGGCAGGATCTACCTCGCTGTCCCCAACTGCAGATGCGCCAGCCGAGGCAGGTGCTTGACAGAAGCCACGCCAGCACGGCCCAGAGAAGAGAAGCCACTCTGGGAGTCCCCAGCACCCCTGCACCCTGCACACTCCCGCCATAACGTGTACCACCGAGTCAGCCTTTTGGGCAAGATGAGTTTGCTGAAGTTTGAAACAAAACACTCAGCAGGTCTGTGAGTCAAAAGTGAGCATTTCATTTGCTTGGAATTTCTTTCAAAGCATTTTTTTTTTGTAACATTAGTTAAGACCTGTTGGTACTAGTCAGCCATTTCCCTGCGTGTGGAAGTGGATTGTTTGCCCATGAAGTGGGCACACATAACGATGCCGTGGGAGGCGGGGGTTGGTATAAACCTGGGATGAACTAGAAGGAAGGCGTACTGTAAGTGACAGGGCACCCAGCTCCTCCCTGTGCCTCCCAGTGGTGGACACAGGTTCTCTGCCACACATCCGTGTTCAGTGATGAGGACGGGAGGCACGGGCCAGTGTTCCTCTCGAGGTCTCCAGGCTGCAGCTCGGCTGGGCTACGGGTCTGTGGTCATCCTCGTACGAGGAGGCCGCCCCGCCGCCCACCCACCGTGCACTCACCCGTGTGGGGCTCGTGTGGGCTCGTAACAGTCCCCCCCTTCGGGGGGTTTCGAAGGAAGAAAAACAATGACTTTGGGGCCTCTTGACTGCCCCGTGGGGTCGGGCGCAGAGGAGGGTCAGCATCCCGCGTCCAGGGAGCTGACTGGGGAGCGGAGCTCTTCAAATGCCTAGGGACATCCTGGTGTCGGCTGCCTCCGGTTTAGCTGAGCCGGACTGCCCACAGCCCTGCCCTGGGTCTCCGACATCCCAGGGTCTTGGCCAGCAGCTTTGCTGTAGGGGGTTGATGTTTGTGCCCTGCTCAGAGACAGGAACAGGTTCTGAGTGATTGCACAGTGGGGGGAAGTGTCACCTGTGAATAGCGAAGACAGCTGGTACACACCGAGACTGCCAGCCGGCTGGGCGTGACCTATGGTAGCGCCACCCTGTAACAGAAACATCATTACTGGTGCAGGATGAAATTTGAAAATTGGGCTCCAACCTGGATGTGAATCTTGAGGCGAGTGTCACAATCCTGTTAATTTCACAGGCCTTGCCACTTGGCAGGTCCCAGGGCTGCCATGGCAGTTGTGCCCTGTGGGTGACACGGAGGAACCCCCATACCCACGTGGTACCGTGTCGCAGCTGGACCGTCTGTCAGCCTGCTGCTTGTA
This sequence comes from Ctenodactylus gundi, assembly GCA_004027205.1. Classification (NCBI taxonomy): domain Eukaryota; kingdom Metazoa; phylum Chordata; class Mammalia; order Rodentia; family Ctenodactylidae; genus Ctenodactylus; species Ctenodactylus gundi. The sequence continues at coordinate 101,254 of PVKB01004568.1, forward strand.
CTGAGGCTATGGTAACAGTGGAAACAGAGGGTCCCCCAGGGTTCTCAGGTGTAAGAATGGTTGTGGCGTGACCTGGGTAGCGGCAGGTGTTCAGCAGGAGCTGAGGGGCCTCAAAGGGGCCAGGATGGGGGTGAGGGCAGACACGCCACCCAGGTAGGGAGAGGGTCACTGTCAGACCTGTGCCATCCCAGCGCGTAGTTCCAGACACGTACGGCTCTTGGCTAAAGCCTTCCTTGGAGCTGCTACGTAGAAATTTTGTGAAACAAACACATCACCATGGGAGCAATATTAAAACCCTCACTCAAGGACCTGGCCGAGCCCCAAAGCAAACGCCGGCTCTCAGCGTGGAGCCGAGAGGAAAGTGTCAGCACAGTTATGGAACAAGAGACAGCCGTAATCCGGCGAGGTCGGCTTGGGCGCCAGGGAGTGCGGGACAGTGACGCCGGTGTATTTCGTGGGAATCCATACCTGTCTCATGTGCTGTGTGGCATGGAAGCAGAGGCTGCTGGGAACCCAGGGATGGGGTGGCGTGGGGTGTGCACACGTGTGTGTGTGTCTGGGTGTGAGGCCTGCAGGTGTGGAGCCTGCCCTTTCCCCTGGGGATCCTGGTATCCTGTGCAGCCCTAGCCGAGGGTGGCCGGAACCGAGGGGTGTGTTCCAGGTAAGGATGCATCTCCTAAGGTCATGCCCCTTGTGACCCTCTGCCCCTGGGCACACCATCCCCATCTGCTTGCACACGCGCGCACGCACCCACTCCTCTGCAGTGTACAACCGAGCGTCATTTACATTTCTCTTGGGTTCTTGGTTGAGGAAGTAGACAAGTATTTAAAAACCCCTATAAACCCCTAGACTCAGAGCACTTGGCTCCACCAGTGAGGAAAGCCCTGACTTGGACATGTGGCTTTTCTCTGCACTCTGTCCCCTGTGCAGCCGTGGGCAATCAGGCGCAGCAGGAACTTGGTGCCCGCGGGCGCAGGCACTGCATCGGCCTGAGCTGGAGCTGCGTCCTGTCTTCGCTCACATAGAACAGTGCCCTGTGGCCCGGCTCTGGGGACGGACACTTTCTGGGTGGGCCTTCGTGACCCGTGTACGAGTGTGTAGCTGTGGGGTGCAGCAGTGGCTCGGAGCCAGAGCAGGGCCTGAGGCAGGACTTGGGGACCGAGGCTACCGTGGGGGACAGTATGAGCACGCGGGCTCCACAAAGAGCTGGAGCCACTGCAAGCCACGCCAATTATTAAGATTTCAGGTGACTTTTTTCACCAGAAATAAAAGAAAGATACTTACTTTCAATTAGTTGCATGAATGTCACTCAGACGTCCTCAGCTCTCTGCTCTGTGTTTTCCAAGAATAAATGGGTTTCAGGGGTAGGGCTCCCGGACACTGTCCAGGACCTGATAGGTATGCCGAGGCTCCACCAAATACAGGTCGCTCCTTGGACAGATTATTAGAAATGGTACTTCACAGTTCTTTCATGCCACTAGCTTTTCAGATGAGTGGCAGGGAAATACTCCAAGCCACCGTTTTTCTCTCACTTCGTCTGATAGTAAAGTCCCGTCTGGGAGTTTCAGGTGGGTTCGCACAATGTTCCAGAAAAGCACTGAGAGCTCCTTGGGGGTGTACCTATTTTCCTTGCCTACAGCTTTGTTCTGTTAAGTATTTTATACTTTTGATAGAACTGTGTGTGACTATAGGGAAGTGCTTGGGTGTTTGTGTGTGTCTGTATATGTGAGTTTGCCTGTGTGCATACATGCATTTGGATGTACATATACGTGTATCTGTATTTGCATGTGTATACATGTATCTGTATGTACTTGTATGTGTGCTCCTGCTGTGGTTTTGAATGTATCCTTCCAAAAGTCATACTGAAATATATCTTCAATATGGCAGTGTTGGAAGGAGGGACCCTTGGGCACGTACCTGAATCGTGAAGACTTCACCCTGGTGCCTGCTTGGGAAAGAGGCTCAGAGAGGGGCCAGGCCCATCTAGCTCCCCTACCAGGGGAGAACTCAGCAAGAAAAGACCACTGAGGAAGACTGGACCCCCTGCCAGCACTGAATCCAAAGGCCCTGGACTCTCTGGCCTTGCGGGTATCCTCAGTCTGTGGTCAGATAAAAATTCATTCTTCTGTCGACAGGTTTCTGTCTGTTAGTTCTTATCAATAGGTACCTGAGGTAGTCTGGTTTATAAGTTTTATCCCAAACCCTGATTTCTACCTTGAGCTCCGGACTCACTGACCGTGGCCTGCTGGCCCTTGCACACGGGTGTCTACACATCGCCTTCTGTTCAGCACCTCCAGTGTCCAGCTCCTGGCCCCTCCTGCGCTGCCACTCAAAATTATTTTTAGCTTGTGGCATCTCGCTCCAAACCTTGGACTCTGCCCCGCTGCCCCCTCCTCGCCCCACCTCACACCCTTCTGCACGTGACCTTGAGACCCACCCTGGGAGCCCCCCTGCTGAGCACAGCGCGGCCTGGGTCTTTGCTGACCCGCTATGACTATGCCTTCTCCCTTATGCCCCAGGCGGTCAGGGCCTGTCCTCCAGGCGACTTTCTGGCAAGAGTTCAGATCCTATCGCTGGGCTCGGAACCCTCAGGCTCCTGCCTGGGAAAGCTCAGAGCCGGTGTGGTGTTGAGGCCTGCAGTCCCAGCGCTCTGGGAGACAAGTTCCAGCCCTTCCTGGGCACCTTGGTGACTTAGCAAGGCCTTATCTAGAAATTAAAACTAAAAGGTGGGCTAAAAATATAGCTCATTGCAAGGACCCTGGGCTCAATCCCTAGTCCCCCCCCACCACACACACACCAGGAGTCTTCATGTGGCCCTTCAAGGGCTCACGCAATATATAAAGCATGAACAATCATATTTTTATATATATGAAAATAATATTAAACGCCTTCTCACGGCATTGTTCAGAATTTCAGTAGTCATGTTAAAATTAACACACAGTGACTGGAAAATTATCCAATACTTGGAAATGCAACCACAATCTTTCAAAAATAATTACGACAAAGAAGAAATCTCAAGAGAAATCAGGAGTCATTTTCACTGAGTAAAACATTCTCTTCTCTCCTTTGTCTTGTAGCGACTGAGACCAAGTTGCTACTTCATCCAGTGTCTGAGGCTGATGTGTCCAGTTCTCTTTTCAATCAGGTTTTGAACTATGAATTCGATGTTTTCAACAGATGAAGGTCTTTCCAGGTTTCCAGTTCATCTGGGGTAGGTTCTGCGTTGTGAATTTTGTCAGTGTTATCTTCAAGAATCATTCTCTCTTTTTTCTGTTTTTGATTTTATTTATGATTTGTGTTATGAAATACTTAGTTATTCTTTTTCTGTGTGTTTTGGGTTTGTGTTTTTCTTCTTCAGGTTAATGTTGGTTTGGAATCTTTCCTACCGAAAGCACTGACTGAATGCTACAGCTTTCCCTCTAAGCGCTGCTTTAGCTGTGTCACACAGGTCTCAATTAGTTTTCACTTTATGCCATTGAAATCTTTGTTAGTTTCTCTTTGTCACAGTTTTCTACCTATGAGTTTTGTAGAGGGGCGTCATTCCGCGTGTGTGGGGACTTCTGGGCGTTTGGTAGCACTCGCGTCCCGTGGACGTCGTTGCTGAACCTCTCCCTGTGGTTCACCATGGGAGCAGGGTACTCCCCTTCATTCAGAGTCCCAGCCGTGTGTCCTGACCCTTCTGAATGTCAGCTGCTCGGGTACTCTAGGAACAAGGCCCTTCTGCTCTTTCTGGACCTCGGTTATGAGCTTAGCTGCCCTGGCTGCTCCCGCGGCTGCCTGCGACATCAGACGTCTTTATAGGTCACTTGGTCCCTTCCACATCGCTCTAGTTCCCTGTCTTCCAACGTAGATCACTTTTGTCCCTGCAGAGGCTGCTGCTGTGTGTAACAGGACCCGCTCCATCCCAGTTCCCAGGCCCGGCAGGCCGGGGTGGGGTGAGCCTGTCACCCAGTGGACACCTGGCGGTCCCTCTCCCTCTCCTCCGCTGGCTGCTGAGACCCCTTGCTCTTCAGAGACTAGTTAGTGCCTTGTCTTTCTCTCCTGGTTCCTTTGAGCATTCATGACACTCCTCAATCAAAATCGCAGGGTGTTAAACCAAAGCGCTATGTCCGAGTCAAGCCTTAGTGCCTGAGGACAGTGACCATGAGCTGCGCTCCAAATGTCCTGAGCAGAATTACCTGCACGCAGTAGGTGCTCACGGGAGAGCATTGCTTTCTTTTCTCTTTTCTACTGTTCGCTTAGTGCGTGTTTTCCCAGTAATCAAACCTGGTATTTGGTGAGTAGAGGGTTAAATTTCTCAGTGTCCACACTGTGCAGACGCCAGCCCGGCCCGTGTGTCCCTTTGGTCTCTGGTCAGTCTTGACAGGCCTCTTGGAGGGAAGTGTGGTGGCTACAGAGTTAAAGCTTTCAGCCTTCGATCCTGGGCTGTTGCACAGCCCTGCGCGGTGTTGGCTAGGTTTCCTTCTCTCCTGTGAGGCCAAAGGAAATGATCTTGTCAATTTGCAATTTCGATGAACAGTTTTTACTTATGATGAGGGCGTTTCTAAGACAACAGGGTGCCTAGGAAATGGATTTTGAAAACGTCCATGTTTGCCAACTCGGGCCCTTTCCTACCTCTTATCTCTTATCAAGACCTCAGTCCCTCGTCCCAGCTTACCCACACCCCAGACCTTCCTCTGCCTGAGCAGTTCCACCCTTGGAACTCGCCCACTGTTGCTCTGAACTTAGTGTACTCTCTGTCTTTTGCTTCTTTGAATATTGGTAAATTCCTTCCCACCCACACGCTGGCCCTTCCTAGCTCCATCACAGCAGGCATTTCTCTAGCCATAGTCTTAACACACAGGACAACGTTTCTCCAAATTTGTGTACGGTACATGAGAGTCAGTGGAGAAAACAAAAGAGGTTCCGTTTTCCAAGATCATCAGGAAGCCATATGTCCTGCCCTCTCCTGCTTGCGCCATTGGTGGGGGTCCCCACCTGAAATCCCACAGGAAGACACGTGGTTCCAGAGGCCCTGGACTGGTGAGACCGACTTCACTTGTTCCAGCGGGCAGGGAGGACCTATATTCATTTGATCGTGAGAATGCCACCCTGGGCACTGGGGCTGGGGAGCACGGCGGTGTGGTGGCTGACGGCGGGCGGCCCGGCTCTTGTGGGAGGTGCTGTTGCTGTGCTTTCTTGTGGGTGTTGGGGAACTGAAACTCATTAGATGAAAGTTGGTGGGGCAGATTCAGCCAGTGTAGCTGGCCAGGGGATCAGGCAGGTAGGAGCCCCCTGCCGGGAGAAGGGGGCCCGGTGGGGATGTTAATTAGACTGTTGAGACCCCATGAGGGTCTAACATGCCAACACTGGAAATAGAGAAACATTGGTGGCCAGGGCAATCTGCCCCAGCATGCTGGTCGTGTCTAAGGTGCTGATGCCAACAGGATTCCCTGGGCTGGGGCGGGGCCATCAGCGATGGGTCTTGTCCAGCTTCCTAGCCAGCGTGAGAGGAACTTATGAGAAACCGATACATCAACACTGTGGTGGCTGAAATAGTCACAACTAGCATGATGGCCATTTCAGTTAATTCCACCCGAAGACAGTGGACGCACCTGCTCGGTACCACGGCAAATGCTGTTTTGTGCCCTTGCCTTACTTGGAAATTCCCATGCTTATTTCTGCTCAGGCTGAATGTGTGTCCTTAAAAACATGTCTTCTCTTTCATGGTACTTACACACACACTACATTTTATTTATAGTTCTATAAGATCATGTTTTCGCTGTGTCACTGAGATGCTGTCTGGCAGTAAGAGGGTAGGCTTTGTTAAAGGAGCAAAGACAGAGCACAGCTTTCATAGTAACATTACAAATTTTTTATTTTATTTTAATCCATTCAGAGGAAAATTAAAGTGACTGTAAAATAGTCTAAGGTAAATTCAAGGTCACTGGGGCCAAAGTCAAGTAGAAAAGAGCTTCTGTGTCTCCATCGACCCTCAGGGTGGCTCGCCCCATCTGTCCTTGTCACCTTCCCATGCTGGACACCCCTGTGACCTGAAAGAGAGGCTTATTTTGAGTCACATGTCAGAGGCTCCAGTCTGTGCACCATCCACCAGCTCCAAGGCAGAAAGTGCACGGCAGAGGAAAGCTGTTCCCCGCATGGCGTCGGGAAGCAGCCAGGGCGGGAGACCTTCCCATCCAGACCCGCCCCCAGAGCTCTAGCCCTCCAACCAGGCCCCGTTCTGTTGTCCTCACAGATATCCCCCATGAGCTCCTCCATGGATGAGTCCAGAGATGAGCACAGTGTCCCGTGACTCCAGGACCTTCTGCATGGGGGACTTTGGGGGCCATGGTAGACTCCAGCCATCACACTCTCCCCTCCTTCCTGGGGGCAGCTGTGTTCTGAAGGGACGTCCTGCTCCAGCCTTGAGCGTCTGGGCTCCAGGAATGGGTGTATCCGTTTCTTTCTGGAAGTGGGGCACAGAAAGGCAAAATGCTCATGCACAGACGGCAGCTATGGCAGTGGAGGAGCCTCGGCCCCAAGGTGGGGCAGCGTGGCACACAGCCTGCTTACGTGCTCTACACTGTCCTGTAGTTTTCCCCACACTGCTTTCTGGTTCCTTTCTGCCTCGCGCTTATTTATCTCAAAGCATTGGCAGCTTCTGTAGAGAAAGGGCAGGATATTTGTGTGAACGTTGCACCAATAAAACCCTGGTACCATGAAGCCTGTGTAGTTGCCCACCAGAGTCTCAGCCCGGGTCTTGCTGCTGCCTCTCCTTGGTGTTCATTTTCTCTTAGAAACATAGCAAAACAAAACCACATACTGAAAAAATGCCTGTCTAGTTTAAGTCGCACCTAGCTCGTTACACTGGATCTTCACGTGAAGCCCAGCTAGGGGGCCGCTCACGGTGTTCCGTGTGCCTGTTGTCATTGACTTGGAATGCAGCTCCGCGTACTGGCCTGCTGGGTTGGGGCTCCTGCTGCTGGCTGGGCACCTGCCGCAGGCCCCGGATGCGGGACAGAGAGGGTTCCTTCCGTCTAGAGGAGGGGCAGGTCCAGCAGCGCTCCAGTGGGGCCACCGTGGTGGAGTCTGAGCTGACGTGAGTGCCACATAGCCTCCAGAACACAGAGAGACACTCAGGACATGTCCTTGTGACCAGAGGACCTCCACTGGGTCCCACAGCTCAAGGGTCCCTAGCTCAGCCATGGGGACCAAGTCCTTACCTATGGCTTAGGGACATTCGTGTCACACCCTGGGCGCAGCATCGTTCCAGCCTTAACCTGAATCGCACATCAGCCCTTCTACAAAAGGCCACTCTGTAACAGGTCAGGCCAACTGCCTGGGCTGAGGGCTGATGTGCAGGTGCTGGGGACAGGGTTGGAGCCTTGGCTCATGCTGTGACCCACCTGGAGGGCACCAGGAACGCCATTTCTTCCTGGTAAGTGTGTAAATTCTTGTTAGGGTTTTGACCTAAAACGCCCCCCAGGCCTCCTGTGTGTGGAAGGTGACGACCACGGGGCCCTGTGCCCTGCAGTGGCTTCTTCCGTGGATGGGGTCCCATGCTGTACGGCGGCGCGGCCTGGCTGGACGCGAGCCCCCGCGGGTGGGATGTAGAGGGCTGTGTTCTTGTCCGCGGCGTCTCCCTTCTCTCGCTGCTTTCTGGCTGCCCTGGGGAGCGGGGGTCCTCCACGCAGGTCTCCTCCACCATGGTCTTCTGTCCTGGAGCAGCCAGCCATGGACTGAATCTTCTAAAACGGGAGCCAGAGTAAACCCCTCTGCTAAGCTGTGGGTGTCCAGTGTTCTGTCCCCGTGGTGGGAAAGTGGCTAATACAGTTCTTTATTACTAATAAAATGTTACAGTTTTCAAAAATGTAAAATCGTGACTTTGAGCCAAGCACAGCATGAGCACATCAAAGAAGTGACTTGTGAATTCAAAGGGAGCCAGCGGGCGGCATGGCTAGTTCATGGCATTTAGGAGCTAAGGCATCTGTTGGGGGCTGGGTCTGCCGCTGGGATGTGGCCCCGGCCAACACCAGGCGGGCCGTGAGCAAGGCCACCCTGGCTCCAGTCAACACGGACTCTCTTGTCTTAAATGGATTTTTGTTAGGGGTTCTAAGACAAATTCATCATCTCGGAGAGAAAGCCAAGTTCAAGTGTCGGAGCGTTCAGTGGTGAGAGATTCCCAAGGCTTCTCCCCCGTCTTCATAAATCTGTAAAAACAGAGCAGACTTTGACAGAATTTGGGTGCGTTTTGCTACGTCTCTCCCATTTGCTACTATAAATTAAAGCTCTTTCTGCATACCAGCTATGACTTTCTTCACCCAGATTTTGTTTCTGTCTCACCTCATGTTCTGGAAGAGCCAGACACCTCGAAACACAGCCTGCCTGCTCCCCTGCTGCGTCTGCGGGGGGGAGAACTGGCTGACCTGGCGCCTGCCCTCCTCACACTCCTGTGTCTCTGTTAGCATCGCTCACAGTAGAACCTCAGCTACCTTTAGGTAAGAGGTTTTCCTTTCTCACTCTGAGCCGTGTCCCCAGACTCCTGCTGTGGTGTTTGTGATCAGGTCTCACTAAGTTGCTAAGTCTCCCTGCCTCAGCCTCCCCCAGAGTGCTAGGATTACAGGCTCCTGCCAGCAGGCCCAGTTGCATGGCTTTTAGTCAAATTAACTTTTCCTAAGGAAAAACAGGAGGTGTGAAATCGAGAAGTGCCTGTGGGCCAAGTACCTGAGTGGTGGGCAGAGCTTGCCGGTACATGAGGACCTGCCTGGCAGCCACCACGTCCCCTCGGCCACCCGCCAGTTTATCCTTACGGCCTCAGAGCCAGGGATGGCATGCTAAGGTTCCGATGGGTTGGACAGATGCTGCGACCGGTGCGGGAGACCCAGCAGGCTGCGGGGACACGCGTGGGCGAGGCAGGCTGGATGGGGCGTGGCTCGGAAAATGAGCGATAGCGCTGTGTGCAGATGCATGTTGCATCCACGTTCCTCATGGAAAACGTGGAACACACGGGCGTGGGGCCAGGCTCGGCTGCCCACAGGGTCGGTGGAGCAAACGCTTGTGCACGTGAGAGGTGACAGCAGCACCCGAATCATGCAGGAGGCGGGCCTGTCGTCCTTCCCCATGTGGGTGGCCACCCTGGTCAGGGAAGGCTGGGCCTCAGTATCGAGGCCCTGAGTTCAAGTCCTACCACCTGAAACACGTATACATACAAACACATATACACAGACACATATACATACAAAGACACATGGCTGCTTTTCTTTATTTTTCAGTGAGCAAACTCCCCTGCCGCTCTCCCCGTGGGTTTTCTGTGGTACCGCTGTCTGCTTGCCACGTGCACTTGACAGCTTTGTTTTTGACGAGCATTTCTGTGTGCAACGCCATGCTACATCCTTTATTCAAATCTCTGAGCCTTGATGAGGAGCTCAGCTTCCACCAGAGCTGGTTCTGGGTGGAGAGCGGGCGTGTCTCCGAAGACAGAGCCACTGCAGTCCCTCTGCCACTTGCCCCCACAGTGAGCCGAAACCCAGGCCCCTCGGCAGTTGCACCCCCATCAAAGCATCCAGACTGTCTGTGTTTCCAGCCTGGTGGGTGAAAAAAACAGAGCCCGTCTCCCCTTGGCAAGCGTGTCTTTGCTGGCCAGTGAGTCCAACGTGTGCTGATTTGCTTAATGATTATTTATATTGCTTAAGTGGTCTTCCTGTGCGTGTACTCAGCCCTCAGCCCACCCGGCCACGGATCTGCAAGACTGAGCCGCAGCGTTTCCGTGTGTGTCCTGATGCCGTCTCGTCTGCGTGGGGGTCCTGACCGTGGCTGTGGCGTGGACTCCTCCTTTCTCTCCCCGTTGACTTGAACTCTTGGCAGAACTGGGCGGCAGGTGCTCCTGGGGGAGGCAGCACGTCTCGCTCTCCCGGTCACAGTATTCCTTCTGGTCTGGGAGGAAAGTGGTGGCACCGGCACATACCTGGGCACAGTGGCACAGGCCTGGAGTCGGCACTCTCAGAGGCTGAGGCAGGAAGACTGCAAGCTGGGGCCCGGGATGGACAGCTTGGTGACTTAGTGAGACCCTGTCTCAAATCAAAAAATCAAAAAAGGATGGGATGTAGTTCAGTGTGAAGGCCCCGGGCTCAGTCCCTGGGACCACAGAGAAGACAGGAAGAGGAGGCACCTTTCTACCTGGGTAGAAATTCAGAGGGTTGGGACATGGGCCGGAAATGGAATTTTATCAACAGACAGGATTGTAGCGAAGACAAGAGTTAGATCAGAGTACACCGCGAGAGGGCCAGCAGGCACCCCAAGAAGGGAACTGCAGTCAGAGGCGGGGCTGGGGCTCTCTAAGGTGCGGGCGTGGGAAGGGTCCAGGCAGTGGAGACTTGTCAGGGGCCCTGCGTCCAGGTGCCTGGCCTCGGCTGGCCTTTCGGGAGCCCGTAGGTGAGCCTGTACTTTCCAAGGTTGTCCACAGCGTTGCACACAGGCCCTCTGGGCGTAGGGACGCCTGTGCTGTCGGAGCTCTGGGAAGGCGGGGAGTGGGCTTCACGTCCTTCACCTCCTCTCTCTAGGCCACGCCCAGGGCGCGCTTGGCGGGACTGGGTCTTGGGTTGTGGGTGCTGAGAGTTTAGCCCTTCGTCGTCATCGTCGTGGTCGTCGTGGTCGCCTCCTCCCCCAGCTTGAGATTCGCCTTCCTTGGTCTGTGGCTCACCCACACGTGTGCACAGCACAGCTCGGGACTCTGCCAAAGCCTAGGAGCCGCTAGCCGTGGTGACGTGGGGCCTGCCCAGGAATGGGTGTTCAAGTTTTTCAAATGCCTTTTCAGCCTGTATTAAGTAGATGATGTGGCTTCTGTTTTAGTTTGCTTACTTGGGAACTCAGTTGCATCCATCTTCCTTCCTTTCTCTCTCTCTCTCTCTCTCTCTTTCTTTTTTTCTGTGTGTTTGTGATCCAGGGGATTGAGCCTAGGGCCTTTAAGCTAAGCTACACCCCCCAGTCCATAGTTTTTTCAAATTTTTGATTTTGAAACTGAGCCTCACTAAGCTGTTAAATTGCCCAACTTGAGTTCAAGCCTGTGAACCTCCCGCCTCAGCCTCCCAGAGTGTTGAGGTTTATAGGCCTGGGCCACTAGACCCAGGTGTTTGAATTTTGAATATTAAACCAACCCTTCATTCCTGAAATAAACTCATTAGATTGTGCTATGTTATCATTTTATACAGATTGGATTTAATTTGCTGAACTTTTGCTTACATTTTTTACATGTATGTTCTGAGAGTATTAGCCTACATTTAACTGTTGGGGGAATATGTTTATGTGATTTTAATATCAGAGTGACGGTGCTTATATGACGAGCTGGAACCGTTGCTCCCTGTTCAGTTCTCTGGGATGTAGACTTGCACAACAACGTAAATGTCAGATCATTCCTTTTCAAATAGTTGGTCGAATTCACCAGTACGCGTATTAGTCTGTCTATACATTTCAACATGAGACTGTTTGGGCCCAGATTTTACATAGACAGATGGTAGACGGATACACAGACAGACGGGCAGACAGACAGACAGCCGTGGCTGTTGGAGAGATGACATCAACTCGAGGCAGTTAGGAAACACACCCTGGGTAGGGCTCACAGGTGTGCCTGGGTGGTTTGCCACACGTGGGAGGCCCTCCTGGGAGCTCCAGCTGTGCACAGGAGGGGAGAAGACGGGTGGCCACGGCTTTTCCCCTGGGAAAGCGCTCACCTTCACGGTTGCTGATGGACGCCGACTTGCTGCGGGCTGCGGATCTCCTGCACAGGTCGGCTCTAGTCCACCTGTCTGTCCGCCAACGATCCGCAGTCTCCAGTCTTCCCCATTGTTCTTCAGACGATCAAGATCCGCCGCAGCAGACTCTCACCTGCTGTCCCCGACGGTGTTCTCCCTCGCGGCTGAGCGGCGGCGGACCCTCCCGCTCTCACATGCGCAGGCCGCCATCTTGGGCTAGTTCTGTCCTCAGACTTGGAAGCCCTCCAAGTAGATCCCTTTTCTTACACTTTCTGTGAATTCTGCCTTTTGTAGACTCCAAACTAATACAGTAACCTTGGCGCACAGACGGACTGGCACTTGATCTCTTCTTAGCGTGTTTTGGGAGGCTTGTATGCTGCAACGATTTCTCCATTTCCTGTCATTTTTCAGAAGCTTCGTTGTGTGCTTTTCTGTGATGTCTCCTTACTCCCTGGGAGCCCCACTCTTGCTCTCTGCCACCTGCCCTGGTGGGGCTTCGCATCCGCTCCCTGCGCGGGCGCTGGGCCTGTCTGGGCCTGGGCACTGCCGTCCTCGTCACGTCGGCCGTTGACGGCACTGCTGTTCTCCGTCGCTCTGGTTTCTGCCTCATTTCTGCTTGACTTCTTTGCTGCATTTGTTGCTACTGCGGCCTAGCAAGTGATCTGGAAATTCCCAGCTGGAGGCAACCCAAGCGCGTGCATCATCTGAGGGCCTCCGTGTGTCAGGACCGGAGCGGGGCTCACTGGCTCCTGGGCTCAGCGTCTCACTGGGCTGACTTTGGGGTGCCGTGGGCTGTGGTCTCGTGCTTCCTTTGAGCCATGGTTCCCACTTTCTGGCTGGCTCCTGGCCTCGGTCCCTCAGCTCCTAGATGCCTCTTACGTCTATCGGAAGTCCATAGCATGCCGTCCACGCTCCCCTTCCAGCCCAGCAACACCACCTTTCTGATTTACCACCACCTGGTGAGGCCACAGCCATCCAAGGTGACCTTCCTGTGGGGTAACTCGCTGTCCGTTGACTCATGTTCCAACCGTCTATGTAAAATCCCTTCTGATATATAAAGTAGACTCGTTCTGGGAGTACATTCTGTCGAACTCACAGATCCTGCCCAAGTGAAGAAGAGAGTTTTGTGTAGAGCGTATGTCCTGAGGGGCAGGGGCTTTGCAGGCTGGCACACACTTTGCCTACTGTAGTACCATTGCGTTTTTCTTCTTAGTCTACATTTAATTTGGTTTTCTGCTTCTGGCTTCTTAAGGTAGAAGTTGAGTTTGCTTGAGAGTTTTATATCCCCGGCAGCACGACCAGTGTCCCCCGGGTCCTGCCTTCGTAGCTCCCTGCACATCTGATAGTGTGTGTTCTTTTTATGTGGTCCAGAATATTTTCCTGTTAGTCTGTTGGTTTCTTCTTTGGTCCATGACTTGTTTAGATATGTGGTATTTAATCTTCAAACTTTTTTTGTATCCAGTTTCATTCTGGCCAAGAATATGCTCTGTCTGACCTAGGCCTGTTGATTTGAATTTATTGAGACTTATTTTGTGACACAACATTTATTTTAGTAAATGTTCTCTTCAGTCTCTATGTGCTTGAGAAGGAAGCATTTTCAGCCACCTTTGGGTGGAATGTTCAATAAACATCCGTTGGGTTGGTCCGGGAGAGCCTCTTATGTAAGCCAGTGATCTCTGGGATTGATTCTGCTGGTCTGACAGGAGGTGGAGCTCAGGTGGCAATGGGAGTAACGGGGAGTGGCTACAAACGCAGGCGCAGTGGTGCTTGTTCACTTGTTACCTCTGCTGCGTGGCCAGGGCCAGGCCCAGGCCCAGAGGCCCCTGGCTTACTCTTTCAACACTTGCTGATTTTCTGCCTGTCTGTGCTGCCGGCCATTACACAAGGGACAAGGATCTCATGATGTCCGACTGTGGGCCTTCTCCTAGCAGATCTGAGCTGCTGCTTCTGGGTCCTGCGCTGGCAGTTAGACATACGAACATGTAGGACTGCAATCTCGTGGTAGTGTAGAGCCGTGTTGCTCGCCGCTGCGGTGCTCCATGCAAAGGCTGCTCTTCCCGGGTCCTGGCTGTCGTGCCAGCAGAGGCGTGGCTTTGAGACCGCAGGGCAAGGGGTGGCAGCAGGCTCCTTGGACCCATGACTACGGCATCTGCTCCCTGAACGAGCACGCCAGCTGGGAGACTTGTGCCGCGGCCACCCCACAGCTGTGCAGGGAAGGGAGGGTGCCTGGGGCTCTGTTTTGTGCCTGGGGACCCACCATCCCATCCTCTCACAGAGCATGGGACCTGTTCGCCTTCTACTCTTGGTAGAGCCCAGGTGCCAGCCTCTTCACATGGACAGGCCCACCTGGTGCTCATTGACAACTCTGTGACAGGAATCTTGGTGAATTCCATGTTATGATAAAACAGAACTCTGGTCGTGCTGGGTTGGCTGAGTTCGAGGTGAGCCCCTTAGTGTTTACGCTCAGGCTGCACCCAGGTGCCTGGCACTGGTCTAACAACGTGCCTTCCACTGCCCCATACACTTTTTCTAGCACAGTTTCCTCCTCCTGGATGAACAGACACTGGCAAGACAGGCAGATGGCCTTAGCAGGCCATCAAGGTGGGGCCACGGTGACCACCAGGCACTGACCCCGTCAGGCACATGAGATTCAGGGAGGCCAGGGAAATTCCAACTGTGAAGAGACCTTTACCTGCTGCAGGTGGTTCTGCAGACAAAAGATGGGGACAGAGCCAAGAAAGAGCTGCTCACTGGGAGCCCGGAGTGACTGTGGCTGGCAGCCCAAGGGAGCAGCGCCTCCGCGGCTCGGCGCCACGCTGCTGAGAACCACCATGTGCCCTCAGAGCCTGCTGCACATGTCCAGCCGACCCTGAGGTTGGCTTTGCTAGTCCCAGGGCACAGGAGTCCCCAGCCCTGCATGACACAAGCAGACTGAGGCAGGGATCAGGCGTCACTGTTGGCGGACACGTATGCAGGATGTTGAAGTGGTGTCCCACATCTGCCCTGCATGGAAGTGTGCACTGTCCCAGGGCTTCCAACAGTGGGAGTGCTGGAAAGTTAGTGTGTTCTTCCGCCCTAAAATGTACCGTCCTATTGATGTTAGAGAACTCAGTGCAGCTGGGGATCTGTAATATTCGCATACGTATCTTTAGAAAGCATAAATGTGTGCTTCGTGCCAACAGCTCTAATTTTGAGAGCCTGTTAGTGTTTTTGTCAATAGACAGAAAGGACCATGAGAAGTTTGTTGCACTTACTTTCCATGGGAACAGCAGAGCCGTGGAGGCGCCCTCGCACCCGCCGTAGGTAGCTGCAGAAGGGCCGCGCGCCCTGCTGCGGGCTTTTCTATCTCAGCTCACTGCATTTTTTTTAAACCATTGGTGGCCAGAGGCTAGGACAGTGGGTCAAAACAGCCCAACAAAAGCTGTGGCCTCTTCTTTCTCACTGCCCAGCCCAAGGTGCTCCTGTCCCTACCCGCACACGACAGGCACAGTCAGGCCCTCTGTAAGCACTGGTCTGGCATGGCTGGGCCCAACGCTGACCCACATGGGCCTTGCCCCTTATGCCTGGAGGAGCACATGAGCGCTAGGTCAGGAAAGGCAGCAGGAGCCCGGCTGTCGAGTCCAGAAGACTGCGTGGTTGCTAGGGAAGCCGAGGCCATTTGCCTACCCGCCTAGCCCTACAGTGCAGTGGCTGCCTGCCTGCAGCAAGGCTGTCAGGGGCACCAGGCCGCGCCCCAGCCAGGCGCAGGGTGCTGACCAATCATCCAGCTGTTCAGGAGGCTAAGGTGGGAGAGTCTCTAGTACGAGGCCAGCCTAGGACAGATACATCGTGAGGCCCTGTCTCAACCCCACAGGAAACAGAAGGGTGGCAGTGCACTCCAGTGCAAATTATGGCCTTTGAAGGGTGGTCTTCATTGCCACGGGAAGCGGCAGGCCCGCAGTGGGTGCCCCGACCTCGGTAATCCTTGCTGCACGCCCTACGAGCTGGGAAACAGAACCTGAAGATGGCGCAGTAATGCTGGGATGGTGTGGCCAGGAGGGGGCGGAGCTCAGGTTCAGCTCTCGGTTTCCAGGGCTGTGCGACACTGATCGGCTCCCGTGGACCCAGCACTGGGGGCCGACCTCGCCCCTTCCTGTCTGACTTCACTGCCTCCTTCCTGACGCTCCCAGCGGCCCAGCCAAGGGTCTGGGTTCCCCCTCTGCTGTGCTGTTGCTGTCGTCTGAAGTCCCTTCAGTGACAGGCTGACAGTCTCAGAGGGCTCCACGCTGGATGTCTAGTGGCATCCTTCTCAGAAATGCGTGATCAGTGCCAAAGCCACAATTCATAGAGCTGCCCTTGCACTGGTTTTCCACAAGCTCCCAGCTCTTAGGAAAGCTGTGTATGGTTTTTAAGGCCAGAAGGAACCTTTTCCCTTAAGTGTTATTTTTTTATTTACTCAAGCGGCATTTAAAACATGTGTCCACATAAAAATAAGCTCACGGGGGCTGAGGGTGTAGCTCGGTGGGTAAAGCACTTGCCTAACAAGCACAAGGCCCTGGATTCAATTCCCAAGCACCACATAAGACAGGCGTTGGTGTTTATGCCTGTAATCCCAGCACTCAGGACGCTGAGGCAGGAGGGTTGCTGTGAATTTGAGGCCAGCCTGGGCTCCATGGTGAGTTCAGGACCAGCCTGGACTACAGAGGGACCCTGTCCCAAACATGCACATAAAACCTGCTCACAGATGTACCCTGAAGTTTTCTATGTAACTGTCAAAACTTGGAAAACACAGGCACATCCTCTAGCTGGTAAATGGAGAAATGCACTGGCCCATCTAGATGAAGGAATACTGTTCAGGAACAAAAAAGACCTGAGCTTTCAAGCTGCAAGAAAGACATGACCAAACCTTATGTGCAAATCACCATGTGAAAAGACGCCGGTATGTTATCTACAGGATGGTCCAGTTGTGTGACTCTCTGGGAAGGTAAAGCCATGGAAATGAGTCAGGGCCAGTGGTGGCCAGGGGTTGGGGACAGAGGGCAAGATGAATAAGCTAATTATAGAATCTTGGGGAAACTCCAGGTGCCACTCTGTTATAATTCCAAGGGTCAGACATCCCACTTGTAAGTGGATCTGTGCTATTATACTACGTAGAGCAGCAGGAGTGAACTGTCCAGCCTCGTGGGACATGGGGCGGCAGGTGTAAGTTATGTACAAGTTATGGCCTTTGGGGGTGATCGTGACATGTGGAAGCAGGTTCATGCATCATCACAAATGTGACCTTCTGATAAGGGTGTCGGTAACAGGGAAGCTGTGCATGCTTCAACACAGGGTACATGGGATACCCAGACACCTTCCTCTCAGTTTTGTAGTGAAGTTAAAGCTTCTTTAAAATATAGGTATTTAAAAAATATTTGACAGTCTTGTTAAATAGGCACTGGCAGGTTTTTAAAAACACAAATACGGTATCGAAATACATGTGTTTCTACAATGTTGCAGTTGTCCATGTGTAGATTCAGCTTCTAAAGGTGCCCTCGGTCTCTAGTGAGCTACCCTGAGTGTTGCTGTTTATGACACGCTCGATGTTTTCTGAGGGACTTTAGGAGGAGATTGCAGATGTCCAAGCAGTGGCCTTCTCCTCCTATTCATTAACCTTTACTTGTCTCCCAAATATGAAGCTCTTTCTAAGTGACCAGCTAGCAATTTCAGGAGAATCTATCTCTGATGTTTAGGGTCATGCTAGTTACAGCTCCCAAGCAACAGGCATAATGTTCCCTGGAATATGAGAATTGTGACCTACAATCATGGTCTTAATGAATATCTTGGGGTTGAGCTTGGCCCCCTCCAGTACTTTCATCAGAAAAATACCTTTGTGTTGGGTCTGTGCCGTGAGTTGGCCAAGATCCTTTGTTTCCCTCAGATACCGAGTCCTCTGGGAGGAGGCAGAACTGTGGGGCTCGGTGGCCAGCGTGAGGCGTGCTGGTGGAGTGTTCACGGTTTCCCAGCAGGTCACAGGAAAGAGACACAGGTCCAAGAAACATTAATGAAAACATGAGCTTCGATCGGAGTATGTTTCTTATCTTTTATTTGAGCTAATTAACTAAATATTTATGCAACTACATTTTCTTAACCGCACTGATTGCTAGTCAAGAACTGTATTTTGAAAGTAATTTTGTACAGTGCTTTCCTGAGACAGAGGCACCACCTCCTGCCAGCCCGTCCTCGGAGCCAGGGCATGGCACACTAAGCCGGGTGTCCAGCTCCTTGCACCAGGGTGGGTCTGACCCTTTAGAACTACAGCTCAAACGGAAGCTGCTGGGCCCCGACGTCTTTTGTGTAGGCTTTCTTTGTTTCTCTTGCCTCAGGATAGAAAGAAAGAAATCTCTGCCTGAGAACGGCTTAACTGGCGTTTGGTGAGAAGACCTGTAACTTGGAGAGGACGTGATTCCGGTTCCAGCACTGAGCAAATAGAATGTGGCAGGTGCAGAATCTAGTAGGAAAACGTGGCAGAGGTGTGAAGAGAGATGGATGGGGTCCCCTTCCCTTCACCCCACTTCCTGCCGCACTAAGACACCGGCGGCGGCTGGAAGGAGGCGGGAGGCTGTTCTACTCCAAGGAGGGATGACTCCAGGGACAGCCATCTTGTGTGGCTTTTCTGAGCTAGTGATTCTCAGGGTGGGCTTTCCAAGCATTATCTCTATGAATGGCTCATAGATGCGTGAGGTCAAAACTAGTTTTATAACAGAAACGAAACCCTTGCTAACATTTCTGTGCACATATGCACTGCACTGAAAAGGGTGAAAAACTGAAATCCGCGTGCCAATCCCAAGGCAGCTGCAACACCAGCGTGGTAATGATCCCTGCCGAGGTTAAGGAAAGGCACGCTTGCCCCTCCTGGGCACGAGGTTGCCAAACAGCACAAAGCCCACTGCACGGTGCTCCATCGATGCTTCTTTAACTTCCTGTCTTGGAAACAGGTGTGGTCTGCGGCCCGTGGGGTCGGGTAGACATTCTGGGCCCAGAGGCCTTGCTCAGAGCCTCAGGTGCCATTGGAGCTGCAAATGAGAGTTTTTCCACACCTGAGTTCTGCACAAAAAATTTCTCAAACATTGAAGCACGTTTGCCACTTTAAAGAAAATAATGGCAGGTATTTGTTGCCAATTAAGATAAAAAATGTCAAGTGAATATTAGAACTCTAGGAAATTGTAAAAGCCACTCTGAACCTACCCCCACCTTCCAACAAAGAATTCATGGTGAGATTTGTAGAGAATTTTCAATAGTGTCTGATGAAACATATCGGCGTTTGTATAATCAGCATACATCTTTGAATCAGTATTTTAAAAATGATGAAAGGTGTTGTGAAGCAGTCACGCATAGATACATGCTCCATTTCACGTGGAAGACAGGTCACCAAACTTCTGGGAGCTGGGTTTGAACCCAGGGTCTTTTGCAAAGTCTGCCACAGAGCTATACCTCAGGTGCAGGTCAGTGAATTTGGTGCAACAAAAAAAACTTCATTGATGTGACGACAGATTCCTCATTGAGCTTAAACGTTAGGAAATAGCTGTGTGTAAGTTTAGTGACCTGGAAAATCATTGAAATAATCATTTATTCCCAAAGATGCTGTGTATCTCGGTGAGGCTGACTTTCCTTCGTATATTTCTCCCTAAAAGCATGCAGTCACCCTCTGTATCCATGGCTTCCATGTGCATTGATTTATCCAACTGGCTAGTCAAGATTTTTTAAAAATCACATCTGTACTAAACGCCAACTTTTTTCTCCACCCTATCCTCTGTTTACATGGCACCAACATCGCACTGGGTGTTTCAAGCGGCCCAGAGATGATTCAGAGCGTACTGTACTGGGGGATGTGTGTGGGGGTTCTTCCCAGAAGGGACTTGGGTGTCTGCAGATTTTGGTGTGCGCCAGGGTCCTGGGCTCATCTGCTGTGGACACCGAGGGAGGACCATACTGCACCATACCGAGTGCGGAAGCAGGTCTGAATCCAGCTATTCTGTCTCTTTCTCTCAGTCTTAGTTATGACACAACATATATTTTGACTGGACAAAAAAAATTAGTATCATTTAAAACATCTTGTGCTAAAGTGCCTTTGAATGGGAGCTTACGTTCCAGTACTTGAGGTCTACAAAACCTGTGTAGAAAGTTTACTACTGTGGAAAATGAAGATCGCTTAATTGAATGGGAGGGAGGGCGGATGGGAGGGGCCTGCGGTTTTTCTCTTTGATTAGTCGCTGCAACACTGTCCTCCTGGCAGCTGAGAGAGTTTCGTATTTTCTTTAGACATCACTAAGTGCTGAAGCTCCTACCGGACAACTTCGATATTATAGGAATTCTGCCAGCTGCCAGCCCGATACAGCTTTTGGATTCATCACTCCACAGAACTATTAACTCATTCAGATTATTTCTATTATATAAATTAAGCCATTTATTATAGGGCAAAGTGATGTCTCAAATGATAGAGCTTCTACTGGTTCCTTCAGTCTTCTGATGACAGACTTGTGGCTGTCACGGTGGAAATAGTGTCGTAGGTCCAAGCACCAGCCGCTGTCTTCATGCAGGAACCACAGTGCCAGGTCCCTGCGGTCCGTCTCTTCATCTTGGTCTTGCCACAAAAGGAGCAGGTATACATGGTGTGCTGGCTGATTTCAGGGGTTTTTTGTTTTGTTTTGTTTTGTTTTGTTTTTACCATGTTCAGGAGGGAGGCATCATACCAAGTCTGGTATTTACCGGCGATTCTGACCTTCTTGGTGCATTTGGCCATCTTGTTGCCACTAGGCCTGGAACGAGAGAGAACTCATACTACTTTTTGTTACAAATCTTACAAATGGGGTTTCTTTTGAGGATTTGGGGTCCACGTCCTATTTTAAAGTTGTATACTCAGTTTTCATAAATTGTTCTTAGAAGTCCAGTTATCTTCCCTGTTTATCTTGTAAGTGTCACGTCTTTGTCACCTTCCAGGCCCTAGCTAACTGTGCCTTCTACTCTTTTCTGGCCTTGTTTGAGTTCTTCAGAAGTTGAAAATTGTGAGGGACTTTTTCTCCCTGGCCCACAGGGACTGACATCTTGCGTCACTGTCACTCAGAGCCCAGCCTAGACACTCTTCAGTAAGCGTGGTGCCTACATGGCGCAGAGACCCCCAGGAGAGCTCACAGTCTAGAGTGTGACAGGGAAACCCCATGGCTTTTGTGAGGGCAAGGCAGTTAGACCTCACAGAGCGGGAGAACTAAGAACAGAGCTTTGCACACACAGAGGGAGAGCGCGCCAGGGGCTTTTCCCCCGGGTCCTCTGTTGAGTGCTACTCACTCCGTGGGGTTTGAAAATGACTCAGTGCTAAGGAAAAACCACCCAAAAGGAAAAGAGAAGCTAAAGCTGGAGCTCATAGCAGACGGGGCTGTTTCTGGCCTCCAGGAGCCAGGATGGACGCCCACCTCACGGAGCATGGACAGAACCCTGTGTTCTTGTGGCGCACTGACCACGACTGGCCACATCTTGGGCCCACTGGCAAGTCTCCTGATTGAAAAGGATTCAAGTTACATAAATTATGTTCTCTACCCACATTGAAAATAAGTTAAAGGTCAGTAACAGAAAAGCATCTCTGGAAAATCCCTGAATATTTGGCAACCAAGCAAGGTAGTAAATAGCCCATGGGAAGAAGGGGGGAAGAAAAGAGAAGAGATGTTGAATGGTATGGAAATTGAGCATCGTCTATTCAGATTCCCAAGGAAAGGACAGAGGGTGTAGGGAACGCGGCACCACAGAGGGGGCGGCATGACCGTGGAGCCCAGCGAGGGGAACTTACGCGGGATGCTATGATGAAACAGGATCAATTGTGGAGGTAAGTTGGGCGGTTCCTTCAGGAAGACAACGCGGCTCCCTCAAGGAGAAGCCGGGAAACTGAAGGCCACTCCACGTGTCACTGTGGGTGAAGAGAGAACCCGGGCTCTCGTGCCGTCATTGGCTAATCCCACACGTGTCGAAGGGGGGCGTAATAGCAACTAGAGATAAATTCCTCCAGAAACCTAAAATCTAGAGGACATTTCCCCACCCAATCCACGAAGCCAGCATGAGCATAGTTTCAAAACCAGTTGAAGGCCTTCAAGCACATATAATTTTCAGATAAATACCCCTCATAAACACAAAATCAAAAGGAAATTGGTCATGGCTGTAGGTATAGCTCTGTGGTTAGAGCCCTTGCCTAGCATGGGCAAGGCCCTGGGTTCCATCCCAGTACCCTACAAAAATTAGCTATGTGTGGTGCTGTATGCGTAATCCTAGCACTTGGGAGGCTGAGGCGGGAAGATTACAGGGAGTTTGAGGCCAACCTGGACAGCATAGTGAGTTCAGGACCAGCCTGGACTATGGAAAGAGACTCTGTCTCAAAAAAAAAAAAGAAATCTAGCAAAATCTTAATGAACAGATTTTAACCATATATAAAATTACAGTGCATAGCAGAAGAAAATGAGCTATATGACAGTTAATCTGAAAAATATTTGTAATATTTACACATTAAAAATAATAAAACAGTGACAAAACAAAAGACATAAATGTGTGGAAATATATAGGAAGATTTACAAGTTTGTGCATCAAGATTCAGTGTGACACAGGTTCTGATCTTCCCGTACTCGTTTGTAGATCCAGTACAATTCAGGCCAGAATCCCAGAATACATTATTTTTGGAACAGCAAAGCATATTTTAAAATTCTATGAGGAGCCAACAAATCTAGGATAGACAAACCATTTTGTAAAAGAAGAACAGAAGTCACCAACTGTCTTAAAATCTCATTAGAAAGCTGCCCCGATGAGAGGGCTGGGGTGTAGCTCAGTGGCTACAGTGCTCACCTAGGAAACCCAGGACCCCGGGTTCACTTCCCCAGCACCACAGAAGCAAGGCATGGTGGTGTGTGCCTGTAACCCCAGCATTCAGGAGGCTGAGTGAGGCAGCGAGACTGCCAGGAGCCCAACCTGGGCTATGTAGGGAGCTCAGGACCAGTCTGCGCTACAGAATGAGACTGTCTCAAAAAATAAATAAATGAATGAATAAGGAAATGAAGCTATAGTAATCAGTTCGGTGTGTGATAAAGAAATAGAATTAAAAGTTTTGAAGAAGACATGGGTGCGCATGTGCATGTGTGTGTTTATGTGTGCATGTGTCATTTGTATTCATTTTTATCAAAGGTGCGAAAACAATTTGGTGAAATAATTTATTTGATAAATGGTGGCACAATAACTGGATATCTACATGCAAAAATATGTGATCTAAAGTTCACACCTTATAGAAAACATTAACCCAAAGTAAGTGATAGGCCTACATATAAAGCCTAAACCTGCAGCTTTTAAGAGGAAAAAAAAAAAAAAAGAACAGTGTCTTTGTGACTTCTCAGGCAGATTTGTGTGGCCATAATGTTGTTATTTCTCTTACAGCAAAGTAACTGAGTCAAATGCTTTGCGCAAATTTAATTTTCAAGCAACGCCTGGCTTGTGCTGCAGATCTATCGGGACTGTAAACTCCGGCAACTGGTTTGTGCCATCCTGTCGATGAGTGCCACGGAAGGGTGGGCGTTCAAAGGAGCGTCCCGGGCAGGGCAGTCCACTCGGCGTGAGGCCCGCAGAGAGGCTTGGGCAGCACACTGCAGCGGGGCACCTCCCGGGGCTCGCGCTCCTCACCCACACGCCCCAAGAAGCTGCTGGACAGGCCGCCAACTCAGACTTGCCACTCCGGTGCCGTCCCAGGGTCCGTGTGAAGTCTGCGTCTCTGGCCTTGCCACTGAGCAGAGCACACCCCGCCGAGCACCTCCTTAGCGTGCTGAGCTCTGGCTGTCCCCTCTGCCCTCCTGCCCTGTGCAGGTGCCTGCGAGGAGCTGGCATCTCCAAGAAGCATGTCACCAGTGGAGCCACCCACTGCATGGAGGCATCGGGTGCCAGGTGCCTCCTCCTCCTCGAAAGGTGGCTCCGGCTGGGACCAGGCCAGTCCCAGCAGCCTGGAGGTCTGGGATACTCTTCCCACTTGTATCTCTCACAGCCACCCAGCAGGCCAGGGACAGCACCTGACCGTCCTGGGCTGGCCGCGATTGAACAGGATCCCCTGGGCCCTGAAAGTGAGTGAAGCCAGGCACCATGGCGCCTCCAGGGCCCTGAAAGCTGAACTGCTATGGTAACCGTGGCCCAGACGCAAGCCAGAACTTACATGCCAATCCCGGGCAGAGAGAACGCCTCCTAAAATAAAGGGGGTAGAAAGGGTGCAGATACTCTTAAAATATT